>CAIGRB010164239.1:78520-97654 GCA_903798255.1 Fraxinus quadrangulata
TTTTTTTTTTTTTTTTTCACTTTTTATGTTTAGAAGGCTCAAAGATTTTTTTAAGGTCCAAATAATTTTAAGTTTTTAACAAATACATAAAAAGTCTTTTAAAACCTTAATTTTTAACGTAATTTTAATGTTTTAAGTTTGAATTGGGCCCAACAAATATCGAACTAAATCAAGATTGAATGGTTTGAGTTGGTTCTAATTTACACACAATTTTGCATTGAAAATTATTCAAATGGATTGTTTGATTTGGTTTCGGGTTTGTTCAAGGTTCAAAATCGAATCAATCCAATCAATGTCCACTCCTAATGAGATGTGCCCAGTTCATAGCGTTTGGGAGCTGAGAAGTGCTTTTCGAAGGCGAAAGCCAATTTTTGTTAAAAGTATAGGCAAAAGCGATTTTTTCAACTGTTTTAAAAAATCTTTTTAAAACTTCTCTAAAAAGGCACTCTACAAGAAACTTTTGTTCTTTTAACACAAAAAGTTGAAATATTATCAATATTAATTAATAAAATATCAAATATATTCAAACTATTTCAACTTGAACGACCTTCCCCAATCAAAAATTGAATTGAGCCGGGTTGGGTGGATTTGCGAATCTATTGAAGAAAGTCAACCAAAATCAAATAAAACCACACCATATAAATTTAATTATAATTAAATTTATATGGTGTGGTTTTATTTGATTTGGGTTGACTTTCTTCAATAGATTCGCAAATCCACCCAACCCGGCTCAATTCAATTTTTGATTGGGGAAGGTCGTTCAAGTTGAAATAGTTTGAATATATTTGATATTTTATTAATTAATATTGATAATATTTCAACTTTTTGTGTTAAAAGAACAAAAGTTTCTTGTAGAGTGCCTTTTTAGAGAAGTTTTAAAAAGATTTTTTAAAACAGTTGAAAAAATCGCTTTTGCCTATACTTTTAACAAAAATTGGCTTTCGCCTTCGAAAAGCACTTCTCAGCTCCCAAACGCTATGAACTGGGCACATCTCATTAGGAGTGGACATTGATTGGATTGATTCGATTTTGAACCTTGAACAAACCCGAAACCAAATCAAACAATCCATTTGAATAATTTTCAATGCAAAATTGTGTGTAAATTAGAACCAACTCAAACCATTCAATCTTGATTTAGTTCGATATTTGTTGGGCCCAATTCAAACTTAAAACATTAAAATTACGTTAAAAATTAAGGTTTTAAAAGACTTTTTATGTATTTGTTAAAAACTTAAAATTATTTGGACCTTAAAAAAATCTTTGAGCCTTCTAAACATAAAAAGTGAAAAAAAAAAAAAAAAAACTAATTGTATACGTAACACAATAATGAGAGAAAGGATTGACCAATCTGTAAAATTATATTAGTTTATAATTATTATGAAATTTATTTTTGGTCATTGGGTTGGTTTTGATCGGATTTCTTCCATAAAATCGCAAACCGAATGGGTTCCTCTAACGAGAAACCAAACCAAATCGAATCGAAATATTGTAAAAATAGACCCCAATTCGACTCAATATAATTTGGATGGATAGATTCCGTGGATTAAATGCCCTACCCTACTAATCAATTGATCATTGAACTGCATTTGGTGCTTAAGACCTAAGTGATCGAGGACAATTCTAACTAATTATTCCTATTTGCCAATCAATTGTTACAGGAATTCATGATTTTCATAATGAGAAATTGGCTTATTGGTCAAAAAGTTAGAATTCACCACTTAATTAAGGCTAGGAAAAATTCTTTTCAACGATGTATGAGTTCGTTTTTACAGTAACTTCGTTAATTTCTTTTACAAAACTATTCGTTTTTTTTTCTTTTAATTCAAATAAATGTCCAACGTTATTTAACTTCTTTTTTAAAGTAAACTTAAATTAACTGATAAGACAAGAAATCGGAAAATTAACCTTTTTTTGAGTTCAATTCATTTTTTTATTAATTAAAAAATGAAAAGTAAAATTTTCTTCTATTTTTCCATTTAACAATACCAACAAACAAAGGCTTCCATAATGCATGGCTTTTTATTGACAAATAGTCTCAACTTTTGCAAAAATCATGGCTCAAAAACAGCGTTGATTGCATAATAAGCATCGAATTGCGAAATTGGTCAACTCTATCAATGCATAAATAATTAATTAGGATGCGTTTTATTACCAATATATTTACATAAAAAAATGTATTTTCTCCATCTAAATTTCTACTTCTATGCTGTTTGGTTGACATATTTTTCATAAAAAACTTTTTCTTACTTTTGGTAATGTGATCATATTTTCGTTAAAATTTAAAAAAATATTCTTTTTAACGAGAGTAGGATTTTATTGTTAAGAGAATTCTCTCTCCAATCTATCACCTTCTCCCATCTACCACCAATAAAAAATGGATAAACATAATATTTATGTTGAAAATTAAATTAATCAAGCACATTTAATTAATAATTTTCATTCAAAAAAGTTCTAGGCAATTGAATTTTTTAGAATTTATTTTCTTTCTATACAAATTTTATGTTCACAATCAAACGCACCCTTAGAGTATTTTCATCGGTGGTTTAAAATTTGGTGTAATTTAGTATCTTTAAAAATCAATGCATTTCATTTGATCTAAATTCTGCTATAATAGGAATATCTAAAATCACATTTTGCCTCTTGAAGATGTAAAGATTTTCGTCGAAAAATATAATTTGCATTTCTTTATTGGAGATGTTTTCGACCATTTTGAAGATCTAAATCTCTATTTTATTCAACCATTAAAGATGCTCAACTTGAGGAATTGATTATTCAAGTGACGTGGTCGTCTGCATAATACTAAGTTTATATTTGGTTCTCATTTTTTTTTAAATTCTTTTTCTTCAAATTTTTTTTTCAATAAAATAATTGTATACGTAAATTTGTAACTTTTTTTTTCTAAATTTTAATCATACATTATTATAAAATAATTTTTTATAAAATCTATTCACAAAAGATTCGTAACAAACTGGGGCTAAATATTTATATTCTTTCATTCATATTTTAATTTTCAATATCTCTGTGACATTTTTTTTTTTAAATCAATGAAAAATAATTGCTAAAAGATAATGGACTTTTGCTCCCACTCACTCACTCACTCATTGCAATTGTCTAGTGTATTGACCAGTTACTCCTTGCGTTAAATGCTGGCAAACCAAAAATCTTCGGATTCCAATTCCGCCACCATCCACCGCAATCGCCAAACTCCAGTTAGTGAACCTATTAAAACCCCCGTCTCGTGTAAATTCATGATCCAAATGTAGCACACAAAGGCACGGATATAAATTTATTGTATAGATACATAAGATTCATAATAATCTTGATGGGTTATCTTTCTTGTAAAGCAGAATCGGCTATCTCAACTGCCAATTCCAAGACTCCACCTTCAACCTTTTCAAAGAAATCCCATTATTATTCTGAAAAAGAAAAGGAAAAGCCCATCAAAATCCAGGAATTTAACTATAAAGATCTTCAAGCAGCCACTAACAATTTTTCCGACCAAAAGCTATTGGGCAGGGGCAGCCATGGCCTTGTTTACAAAGGGGTTCTCCAAGGTCGCCTTGTGGCCATCAAGAAATCCTCAAGAGCTGCAGAAATGTCGGTGACGGATAACCCAAATGAAGTTGAGAATGAAATTGATATATTGTCAAAGCTGCAGAGCCCAAGATTAGTTAATCTTGTTGGATTCAGTAAGAATGATTCCCTAGATCGCCTTTTAGTGGTCGAGTTCATGAGAAATGGGACGCTTTATGATGTTTTGCATTCGAGCTCCCGGCCTCCCACTTGGGGAAGAAGGATAAAATTAGCTTTACAAACTGCGAAAGCCATTGATACCCTCCATTCTTCAAGTCCTCCGGTAATTCATCGTGATATCAAGTCGGCCAACGTGTTGATAGACCGGAATTTCAATGCAAGGTTGGGGGATTTTGGTTTGGCATTGAGGTGTGTGGATGATTATAGGTTAAGATCAACTCCCCCAGCAGGGACAATGGGGTATTTAGATCCCTGTTATGTAACCCCGGATAATCTGAGTACTAAAACTGATGTGTTTAGTTTTGGAATATTGCTTTTGGAGATAATCAGTGGGAGGAAAGCTATTGATATGGGGCATTCGCCACCTTCTGTTGTTGATTGGGCTATTCCATTGATTAGGAGAGGGAAATTGTTGGCCATTTATGATCCAAGGATTGAACCCCCCAAGTACGCTACTGTGAGGAAGCAGCTGGCGGTGGTAGCTGCCAAATGTGTGAGGTCTTGTGGGGAGAAGAGACCGACAATGAAGGAGGTAGTAGAGTGTTTGAGTGGGTTAAGTAGGCTGGTTCCAATCCGTCCATGGAATGGATTTGCTAATCCCTGTTTGATGGTTGATACCATGGGGAGACCAGTAGAGTCGAGAGGGGTCCAGGTGGATTCGAAGGGAAAGGGGGCTGAAGACCGGAATTCAGATGCTGGAGATGCCAAACTAGGACTACCATTGAGGAATTCGCGGAGAGTGTACTCTGACTTGGGGTTTAGGAGCAATTTGTTGGACTTAATGGTTGGCCTTGATGAGGAGTCTCAGTTTCGTGGTGAGAATGATGGGATAGAACCTAAACTGGAATACAGATCTGGATTTCGAAGTAGGAGTTTCAATGGGCGAAGTAATAGGTCTAAGGTTCTTGGGTACAGTAAAGGTAGTGTGTCTTGCATAAAGAGAAATGACTCTGTTGGAGAGAATTCTAATCCATTGTATAGAAGAGATTACAAGATTTCTGGATCAAGTTCTGTTTCTATGGCTGCTGATCCAAGCTAATGTTATGTTGAATAGTTCTTTGGAATTCTTGCTGATTTGACGTCCAAGTAAAGTTCACCAATGTAAGGTTCTCAGTTCGTTATCTAACATTGTTGTAGATTATCTTTCAGTCAATTGAATAGTCTGTGTTATTTGTCATCTGTTAAGTCAAAGACATATTAGCTCAAGCCTACATTTTGATGTGCCACTGTTGCATTCTCGATAGTTTCGTTTTTTCTTCAAGTGCTAATGAATAATCCAAAATGCAGTTGTTCTAATTTTTGAGCAAAGAAAATCTTTGTAGACAAATATGTTCATAGTTTGAGGAAATGCCCGTTTGAGTGTTTGTGCATCCTTGATGTACCTTTACTTCTGTAAAAACATGTTCAAACCTAAAGTGCAATGTTGCTTAATTAGTCCAGTTTTACAATTCTTTCAGGAGAGAATTGTTTGTTTATCTGATCGAGCATGTTTCTCCGATTTTGTTGAATTACGAACATTGTTACCTTCCGTTTTGATCCCAATCAGTGTGAACAGATATGAAGTTTTAAACTTGCTATTTAATGGATTGCTAAAATTAGCATCACTTTTAACTCATGCTTGACAAAAGAGTTGTCTCGAATTCATTTCAAAAATTGTAATTCGTGGATCAATGCACTTGCTTATTTGAGCTTGGGGAAATTGCAATCATCCCGACGACGCTCAAGATTTCGTATGCACGCTCGTTCCAAAAATCTTAATTATTTGTCGTGTTCATTGCTGTTAAAGACATGTTTGATACGCATTAGTCGAAATTACTGGACAGTTGTTTCATTTTCCTTTATAATTCTACCTTGTGCTTTTCAACCTACCCAACATGTCCTTTGTGTTATATGAACTCTTAGATTCACCATCTAATGTTTTCTTAATCAATGACTCTAATAAACTGAGATTCCCTTTTGAAGCAAACGTTACTAATTAAATATATATATGTGTTCATCCTCTCTGGCATGAATCTTGAGTGAGACGATGTATTTAGGCAGAGCCATTTAGCTTCCATGCTGTCATATCTTATGATCTATTCTTATAATTTATTATACCATTCTGTCTCTTCCTAGTTTTGTTTACTGAATTTATATCTTTCTTTCTGAACATAACAGAGAGATTTGAACAGCTTAGCTGCAGTAAAATCCTCACGGATTCAATTTTAAACTCAAGTTATTCAATATTTTTTGAGATTTTTGGATCTTGTACTATGGAATGAATAAATGTCAACTACAAGTATTGTTATCTGCTGTCGCAAACAGTTGATTGTCGTATTTATGAACTCCTTGTTGAGCCCAGTTCTTGAAATGGAAGTTGGTACAATTTTGTGAGGTGAACGAACACAAATCAAAGTTACGAGTCGAGTACAACAAAGTTACTAGACTGAATAGTACGATAAACAATATTTTGATTTCGTTTCTTACAAACTAAACATTGAAAGCAATCTTTAGTTTGAGTTAAAAAGTAAAGAGACGTTTGTGGTACCTACGTTCGAAATTGCAAAAATGAGAGCAGTTGCGTAAATGGCAGGAATAATGTGTTACTTTTGATTGAATCAAAGCTTTACAGCTCAAGTAAAAGCCCTTTCACACGTGTTTCTTCTCCTTTTGATTTATGACTACATTATGATTAACAAGGTAGAAATAGCTTCATCTTTTTCTTGAATGACGAAGTTCAACTATGCAGGGTTAAATGTATTGTGATTTTTTATTTTGAATATAGATATATTGATCTATTCAATTATTTAGAATGATATTTTGCATGTATTTAAAAAGAAAAAAAATGTTACCAGAGTTTGTAAAATTTAAAATTATAAAATACCTAAATACAACTATACACATGATGTATTTTGTAAATTCCACTCCACCCCGCCATTCACGCAACAGTTTTTGTTAATTACATCCTAATTACAATGAAAGTTCTTAAATTTTGCTCATTTTTAAACTTGCGTGAATTATTTGTAAGATCTAACTTTACAACATGTTTAAGACACGGTAACAAAACTAGAGAGGATAATTAGCACAAAAAGACATCATTGTTTGTACTTATTGAGCAAATCGTCCCTGTAGTTTCAAACTTTGGTATTTTCACTCTTATTTCAACATTTTTTTTGCGGAGTTGGTCATTTCCATCTCATTCCATCAATTTCTTCCGTCAAATATGGGTAGACACAAAATATCCCCATAGTTTGTTTTCATTGATCAAATTGTCCCTGTTATTTTAATTTTAGCATTTGGACTATTAGATTGACCTTTATTTGAGCCAAAAGTTCTTACCATCTATTTTCTTTATTAAAGTTTTGTAAAATGACTAATTTACTCTCATATTTAAATATACAAATAGAAAAGAGAGAAAGAATATATAGAAATAATCACTACTAGACTTTTAAATTTTTAAAAAATGTGAACGAGTCTCATATAAAACAATTTAAAATATATTAACAAAGTCTCATATAAAACAATTTAAAATATATTAACAAATATATATATACACACACACACACACACACACACACATACATATATATTCCCAATTAATCCCACCCCTACCTTTTACTACTACCACTGAAATAATTGAAAAAATAATTAAAAGTGACGTCGAAAATTGTATAGACAAAATTTAAGCCAACTTCAAATAGGAATACGACTTTGATTAATTGTCAATATGACGTTATAAATGATTCAACTACTCCTTCCTATGTTTATAGGAGATATTTGAAATATGGATCAAGTAAAAAAATTTTGTAATGTGCAAAGCCGTCCCCCCGTTTCTTCGTCGTGTTCTCCTTTTATAGGAGAACATATGCATATATATCGTACTCCCTATCTTGTCAATTGCAAATCTGAGCTCAAGAAGTACACTTGTTGGTACAATTTGATTGATTGTCGAAATCGGTCTGTCAGATCATGAATCATTTTAAAGGTGGTTCCCAATAATTAATGAATTACTTATGGGGGAAGCTGAGTTTTTAATTGGAGGATTATGTAGACGCTGATGCAGAGCCTCTCTTTGTACATTTCGCTGATTGGTAGTCCATATATTTTGTCAGTAATCCTCAATCATTACACTCCCTTTGACTTTGAAGAATTACACAGGCTTCCTGCACAACCTAAACTATCGTCGAGCTGACCTTGTCCACTCGAGCTCACATTAATATATGCTTATCACTTACAAACATTCGAACTGGTCGATCTCGAAGATCTGAAGTAAACAATTATGCTCCATTTGTTCTCGAAGAACTATATAGGCTTCCTGCGCAAGCCAAACTATCGTCGAGCTGATCTTGTCCCCTCGAGCTCACATTAATGCATGCTATTACTTACAAACATTCGAACTGATCGACCTCAAAGATCTGAGGTCAACAAAAAGTAGAAGATTGTAATAAACTAATTAAAAATACAAAAATATTGAAGCCTTTCACTGCAATTAAAATATGACTCAATCAACAAAAATTGTGGCATGAATATGATTCACCCTATAGTTTTATTCAGAAAGTGTTGTGATCTTGCCCTCAAATGGTTCAACTTTGAGAGATATTACACCACTATTTGGTAGAAATTAAAATTTTAATTTTAGTCAATGTAAGAATTAATTTTAATTATATAATTCATAACTTTTAAACTACACATTTTATTATTTTTTATCAAAATCTCTAAAAATTTAATTTTAATCCTCACTAAACAGGGGCTATAGCACTTTTAGATGAGATAGAATGTGACCCACCCTCGTTTCTTTACGCTTGTAGATGAGTATAAAATAACCAATTGTTTCGTTACTTTTGCTAAGAATTCCCAAATCAATTTTAATTGGGTTGATAGTGCTCCACTTCTTATTATACATCGATTATTCCATGATTGTCTTTAATATATTTTCCCATTCGAAGTTTAAAAATGAAAATCAAGAGCTACAAGTAGAATTTATGCTGTAATTTCCTAAATTACAAATAAGTTTATTAAAATTAGTATAACCCTATCAGATCAAATTGTCAATTATTGTTTTGGAAGAACATCCTAGAGAGAGGATGTTTGGTGGAGATTAAAATTAGATTTTTAGTGGATTGTAATAGAAGTTTTTGAAACGTGTGGTGAAAAAATATAGAACCCATAAAATATGTGATTAATATTGATTATTTGACTTTGATTTAAATTAAAATCAGATTTTAATTCTGTACAAACATGCCCAAAGACATCAGAGGTCGGCATGTATAATTTTCCGGTTTCTACAAGCGGTCCGCTGCCACATAATGTTCGCTTCTTCAAATCGTTTCGTGTGCTCCTCCTTTTCCACGTTAAATAATCCAAGAAATAGAAAAAGAAAGAAAACGACAATTTCAATACTCTGTGTGTAAACTACAAATATGATATTTTCTTGGATTTTAAAGAAAGCCCACGTTGTAAGCAACCTAAATGTGTTCTATCATCTTTCTCTTTTTGGACTCTTGTCGAATAAAAAAAATAGAACACGTATTTGTTTATTAATTTATTATTGGTGTATTTACTCAAAGCGGGCAGCTACTCTTTCCTGGAATCTTGGGAGTTCATTTGATGAAATCTTGAATTTTATTTAGAGGTAATATCTGTTTTTGAATTCTTTGTCTGTGTTACTTTAGTAATTCAATATTCGTGCTACTTTTATATGGTTCTGGACTTCTTGGTCATGCCGCTTGATTTTGATTTGATTCGGTGGAAAAAAATAACTTAATTGCTGTTAAGGGCAAATGATTTCTATGTAGGAATCTTAGCTGAACAATTACTACTGAGTTCTATCCATGTCTTTTTTCCACACCAAATCTTGAATTATGTATGAGGAGATGTACGAAACGTTGGTATAGTGAAGTGTCAAATATAAAAAAGAAGCTTTTTTAATTTTATCAGTAGGTGTTTGATCAAGATTCTTAATTTATTTCAAATAGCTAACGAGCCAATTGATCGAAACCCAGTTTTTCAAGTTTTAGATTTTTCTAAGAAGAAGGTTTGTTGTCCTTGTCCCAAGTGATTCAAAATTTATTTTTCTAGAGAGATGAGTTTCTATTACCGGCTTTGAGGTGTTCAACTTGGTTTGATTTATGGATGAATTTTCAAGAATTCTCATGTTTGACTTATTTTGTTCAAGCTGAGTTTGAGCAAGCCTTTATGTACCATAAGTTTGAGTAGCTTAGTTATGTTACACTGTATTTTGTTGAACTTGATAAAATGAGTCGAGCTCAACTAAGGCTGGAGAAGCTTATGAGACTAGGAGTGATCCAAGCTTTACCCATCAAAATGTCAGACACTGATCTTGAATGAGCATTAGACGAGTGAACCCTTACTGATTCTGCGCTGCTTGAGCCTATTTACAACCCTAGTCAAGGAGGTAAAATTGATGACTGAATATTATCATCTCAGCTTGTGATTTATGTACATTGAGTCAAGTTTTGTTCCCTTCCTAGCTAGTCTACAGCAGGGGTTTTCTAACTCGGTCTGTTGGTCTTTCTCAAACCCTTTGTAACACAGGCAATCAAGAAACAGCAAGTTAGTCCTAATAGAAGTGTTCGTTTGACAAAATGATTTTAATTGAACAGCCTAAGCAAATAAACAGAACAAATGTGTAACTGCATATATTAGGGATAAGCTTGATTTTTGTCATTCTTTGTAGTGTGAGGTTGATAATCACTCGTCATTTTTAACTTCTTCATATGATTACTTCTTTCAGAAGTATACTCCTGGGAATGGAAATAATATCCTGCCATTCTGCGCGCTGCTCTCATGTGGTGAATAGTGGTGGTATAGATGACATAAATTTGCGACGTGCCAAACTTCCCATTGTAAAAGGCAAATTGCCATTCCGTGTTGTGGTTCGACCTGGTTGTGGGTCTTCAAGATATTGTCATTCCCATATTTTAAGGTTAAAGAGATTAAACAGGTGGCAACCTTCTAGAACTGTGTGTTCACTAAGCAGAGATGAAAATGTTAATTCTATCTTCTTAAGTGAAAACTATAACTCTTATGTACTCGATGGGGAAGAGGATGTGATTAGTGTGACTGGTCGTGGCAAGTCAGTACCTAAGGTCTTGATTCCTGGTTTGCCAGATGATTCCAACAGAGATTCTGTAGCTCCCATTAGCAGTTGTCATTGGGAGTGGAAGCCGAAACTAAATGTCCATTATGAAAAATCGGGGTCTGGAAATCTAGATTCCCCACCAATCCTTTTTCTTCCTGGATTTGGTGTGGGCTCGTTTCATTATGAAAAGCAGCTAAAGGATCTTGGACGTGATTATAGAGCATGGGCACTTGATTTTCTGGGTCAGGGCATGTCCTTGCCATCTGAAGATCCAACTTTTCGGCGTAAAGATGGAAACAAATCTATATTAGATGGAGAAAATCATGTTTGGGGTTTTGGTGACAAAAGTGAAACTTGGGCTGAAGAACTTGTTTATTCTGTTGACTTGTGGAGGGACCAAGTGCGCTATTTTATAGAAGAGGTACACTAATACTTTGTGCTCATCTTGTTTGTACCCTCAGCTTTTTGTACTTCATTTTATTTGTTTCGTGTATGTATATTGAGGCAAGTCTTGCTCTTACATTGATGTCCTTTATCAATTCTAACTAGTCTAACGGCAGATACATTCTACTGTTTACACAGTAATTATGGCAATGATAGTTTTGATTCTCTCTGTGCCTGCTAAAAAATATGAAAAGAGCCAAAATCTTCATTTAGCCTCAGTCCCAAAATATTAACTTTGAAAACCCTGAGAAGTGATAATCAAGGCTCGTAAAATTTTGAAAATTGAAATGATAGTGATTGTTCTCTGAAGAAACTCAGAATGGATGTGTATATTAGTTTTGAAGGTGATAGAACAATACTTTTGGTGATGAATTATTTGCAAATTTTTATCTATAACTTCCAAGGCAACATCACTTTTTGTGTTCGAAATATTTTTGTTCTCCTTGTTTTCCAAAGGACGATTTCCCATCCATATGAAACTGCAATGCTTATATCTGATATTTTGAATTTGGCAAGTGACTATTTTGTGTAATGGTTTCCTCATTACTAACTCACCATGACTTCATTAGGACTTCACCAAGGAAAAGTTTGTCATTAATCATCCTGTACACAGTGGAGAATGGACCCTTTCTCTAGATGATATGTCAGAATTCTGAAACATAACCAATGAATTTAAAGTAACGAAGACTTATGTTCTTAACACGGTCCTCCAACTTAATAAGGTGACATAGGAGCATAAGTTTTGAAGGGATGTTTTGTTATTGCCATCATTTTGGCATTTTTGACGTAAGTGGATACCTTTATTAGACATTCATCATTTAATGGCTGTTAGCTTCTGTCTTTTGAGTTGCCTCTGGCACAAGCTCTTGTGGTGTTATTTAGCTTAGCAGTAATATATTGTAGTGCTGATTATTGGCATCATGTATTGTGATCCATTGTATTACTTCTGCATTGCAAGGGTTACAAATTATCATCCTAGGATATTGTTGTATAGCTGTTGAATATTCTCTCTAATGTTTCAGGTCATTAAGGAACCAGTTTATCTTGTGGGAAATTCGCTCGGAGGGTTTGTCGCACTCTATTTTGCAGCATACAACCCTCAGTTGGTGAAGGGTGTAACATTGCTCAACTCCACGCCTTTCTGGGGATTTCTCCCTAATCCTGTAAGATCTCCAAGATTATCAAGACTATTTCCATGGGCCGGAACATTTCCTCTTCCTTCCAGTGTGAGAAAGTTAATAGAAGTTCTGTAAGTTCTATGATCCTGATCCATTTATTAGGCCAGAGCATGAAGTCCTTCCTATAAATTTTCACTCTTGAAAAGGAGGCAGACACTAGAATAATCATTTACCTTTTTGGGATTGATTTTAAGATATTAAGATTTAATTTATCTTCTACTTCTATCTATATGATATGGAACCCCCTCCAACTTCTCACACACATAGACAAGCTCTTTTCCCCCTGTTTGGCTTTAATGATAGTTTTGGCAGATAAAAGCTACTGATCACCTCTCAAAATTCATTATTTTTTGCCCCATGTATTACACAATATCATCATTTCTTTTCATTTTTTCATTGTAGATGGCAGAAAGTCAGTGATCCAAGAAGTATTGAGGAAATTCTTAAGCAAGTTTATGCAGATCATTCAACCAAGGTTGATAACGTATTTTCTCGTATAATTGAGACAACACAACATCCAGCTGCTGCTGCATCCTTTGCCTCAATCATGTTTGCTCCTCAGGGTCAATTATCCTTCAAGGAAGCGTTATCTAGGTAGGTGCCAAAGAAGCACACATTGTAGCACATATTTAAGTAAAATTCTCAAATTTCCTTCCAAGCTAAGAAATTCCAGCTTGTTGATAAGTGTAGGTGTCAGATGAATGATATACCCATTTGTCTCGTGTATGGGAAGGAAGATCCTTGGGTGACGCCTATCTGGGGTTTTCAAGTAAAATCTCAACTCCGGGAAGCTCCATATTATGAAATTAGCCCAGCTGGTCACTGCCCACATGATGAAGTTCCAGAGGTAATCAACTTGATACTGATGATTTAGAATTAGAGACGTTCATAATTTGAGTCAGTTATTTTTTGTTTACAGAAAAATGAGAACTGAGTATTTTCAGAATTGATTTCATGATGGAGAAATTGGTATTCAATGGATAACTTTCTTTCTTCTTTAAAAGTTAAAACTAAAGGAAATACTCCAAATGTTGGAAATTGAGAGGCTAATTATTTTATTGACGTGGGGCTCGTTTAGGTATCACCAGTAATATGACTTCTACTTTCTTAGCTTTGTAGGTCCTATGAGTTTCTTCTGTAAACTAGAAAAACAAACAGAGAGGTTACAATTGAGCAATTATCCATAATTTAACGTCTGAAGCATTTAGATAAGCTCCAAGATAACAATGAATGGGGGGTGGGGTAGGAAATATCCTTAGATGTGAAACTGGAAAATAAAACATCATGCTAGGGCAACAACATAAAGTAAGAAAAGCAAATGGAGAATCTGTTCCACTTCTTTTTTACCTATAGATAGTGGTACACATAATGATATACATATATTCAGCATTTATATACATTTATACGAAAAAAGTTTTTATTTGACGCATGCTAGATTTTTTTGCACATCATTGTCAAATTTAATCTAAAAGCACGAAGAACAATGGTGCAACAAAAAAGAAGCCATTTTCTAAGAGTTCTTGTGTCATAATTTGATAGTCTTTTCTTATTAAGAGATGTAAGTTGTAATTTTAAAATTTTCTTTGAGTATGTTCTGTTCTATTTATTGATTTGGTAGACGATATGGCAATTTGACAATCATTTAAAGACCAATTGCTTTAACAAATGCATACATTACTGGAGGTCGTATGTAAGTGTCAAGTCATTAATGCAAGGAGAAACAAGTGGAGTTCATCTAGATTTTTGTTGGGTCAATTTGTGTGAATTCATCTTGTAATCGTGGGTGAGACATACGTCGGTTGTATGTTGTGGAGATGTAATCTAAGTATTTGATAGAATGTTGATGCATAAGCATTCTATTTTTCCTATGGAAAGGAAGAAATTGTTGATGCATAAACATGCAGCATACCATGTTTCCTACGGCAAGGAAGACCATATGCAATCTACTAAGTTTTATTTTTATATAATTGAGAAATCTGGAAATTCAAGTTCTTTCTACCGATAATCAAATATCTGAAGTGATGTTTGTGCTGCAATTATTTTTGAGTTGAATTCTGGAATATGTTAGATATTTATGGAAGAAGATATGGCTTATAAGGGCTTCCAGGGAGAGAGAGCTTATCAATGATGGGATCTTGCGTGCTTTTAATTCTTGATTATCCCAAAAGTGGTCCAATTCTTCTTGAGGGTTGAGGCTGAAGAGCATTCATTCATTCACTTTGGTGGTTGGATGCCTTCAGCACAATGTTGATTAGGGAGAACAGAGATGAGTTTAAAGTGAATGGCGCTGAATAGGAAGAAATTGGGCACTCTTTATCTTAATTCATCTTATCTTTGGCTGATACATTTCTCGCTGATTAAGATTTGTAATGGTTTAACCTGCTTCATGTATGTTTATCATGTTGCTCTGGTGTTTGAGATGGTCCAGGGTTTAAGATTAAGATGGTTGACACCAATCTTGCTGCTATGAATATAAATTGTCTTAATCTTATAATTCATTTGGCCCTCACTTGGTTTTTGGTTAAAATTAGCTGGCTTATTCAATGTCCTGGAACAGTTAATCTTAGGGCCACCAGGTGCAGAAAATCACGAAGCTACTCAATGGTTAAAAGGGAATTGTTTTTCCTTTGAGTTGTCATATTAAATTAAGCACCGTTTCTGGCATGTCTCTGAAGCATCATGTATTACAAGTTCCAGGTGGGACTAGTTTACCATTGAGATAGTTCGAGAGAATAAGAAAATTTGTTTCTTCTTGCCCTTAGTGAACCTCTAAAAATGCAAAGAGCTTAAGAAAATGATTATTAATGAACTTAGGGACTCTGCGCTAGCCTTTTCATCTTCATAATGTTCTGTTATATGCCGTTCATATTGACAGGTGGTGAATTTTCTACTGCGTGGTTGGATCAGAAACCTCGAGTCAAACAATTCCGTTGCATTGCCTCTGCTTGATAACCCGAATGATGTCAATTATGATGTTTTCGGGGACTTGGAATTTAAAAGAGAAAGGTCTAGAAAATCAGTAAGGGTACAATTCCATGGCACCAGGTTCTCTTTGTGGAGTTGGTTGAGCTCTCGTTTCAGACCTCTACTTGAAGGGGGAATAATCAACTCAATCAAATGACCTTCTTTGCTACTGTTCATAAGATCATGTAGATTCTGTAATATGTTGTAACATTCGCGATGATTGTGTGTAGAATTTTTTTCCCTCTTTTTTGTTACCTAATAGTAATTTGTCTCTCATTCAATGTACTAGATGGAATTTCCTGATGCCAGTTTAGATACATGTTGTATCTAACGATAGAATACGCTTGAATTTATATTTATAAATATAAGTGGATATCTTGTGTGAAAGTCTTGTTATTTACTGATGCAGTTCAGCCTATTACTTCAATTATTCAATCAATTACATGGGTAAACAAATACATATTCCTTAATTGAGGACAATTCTGGAAGATAATTAATTTAATCACTGCAAATGTTACTGAAGGGAACACTGCTTCAACTTCTTTGAAAATAAATTTAAAAACAGAGAGGAAGCAGTGTGTGGAGGAATTCTTTATTCTTAGTCAAGATTCTAGCTTCTTCGCAGTAAAAGTGACACCTGGGTCACTTGTCTAATATTGCGCATTCAACTCTCAAAAGGGAGTTGATATTTGTGCTCAAACCAGCTAATATTACTGAAACGTACCCAGTGCTTCAGCTTCTCAGTTCGTAAAAAAAATAACAACAAATGAATATTGGGATCCCTACTCTATTTTTTTTCCTACTCTATTTTTTTTAGGCATGTCTTTTTTTCCGTTAAATTCTTATTCTCTTCTCCACTTGGAAAGATTTGAAGCATAAGATCCTGTCTTCTTGACTGACTTTTATCTTTCTGTATAGAATTTCAATATGGGATTTCTGTTATTGCTCAAGAAAGTTGCTTTTCTTATGATGATTGATATTGGCTTGTTTGTTGCTTTGTAATTTATGCTATGTGATCGATGTTTCTGCGGCTATCATCTCTTTGCATATATTCTTGAATTAAAATTTTGAGTATGTATCATCTACTTCTTGAATGAAAAGATGGAAATTGGTTGTGGATTTAGGATATACTCCCTTCGTTTCATAAAAAATAGTTATGTTTTCATTTTTCGTTTGTCTCAAATTATTGTCATATTTCTTATTTGAGAGTATAGTTAATATATTAGTTTCATAATATGTTCTTATTTAATGTGTTTTGTTATCACAAATATAAATTATTTTATTATTCAATTTAGTTGGAACAATAAATGAAAAATAAACAAAACATTTCATCTTCCTTGACATTTATTCATTTGTATTGGATGACTTTGGAATGTTAATTACCTTAATTTTTGCATTGTTTAAATTTTTGCATTAAACAACGGCTACCAAGAATAGTTTAATTACATTGAATATTGCATGCATAATTTAATTAGCTTGAATATTGATTACATTAATGTAGGAGTATATTAGGAAAAATGATAGTAAAATTTCTTACTTCAACAATATTAACTAGATTTTCTTAATCTGTGTGAAAAAAGAAATGAGACTATCTTTATGGATGGAGGAGTATCAGCTTTTAAGCAAGCAAAAGGGCATTTCTTTCCATTGATTTTCTGATGTTTTGGGAAGTCTAGCAAGAAAATTTTAATTTTAATAGGGTTTTACGATTGGTGAGTAGATTAGCATTCTGGAGAGATGAAAGAGAACACTGATGATGGAGAAGTAGAGCTATCAGTGGATTCATCTAGAAATGTTCACGGATCAGTCTCGATGGATTCATTTCTTGATGATTTACTGAGAAATTCACAAACATGTACCCATACTCACGCTTGCAATACTTCGGGACCTGATGCTGCACACACACACACACACACACACATGCTATCACACTCACATCCATGTCTTTCCATCGGAAGAAGACAACGCCTACCACGGTAGAACAAGTCCTATGTTGAAACATTGTAGGCCTTTAGGAAATGGAGAAGCGATTAGGAAGTACATATTAATTTTGGGTTCATAAGAGGAGTAGTACAAACTCTTATATAAGTTATGTTTTCATCTTTATTCGATTTGAAATTTTATCTTTTTTAGTTTTAATCAGATCGAATCGTTCATTAGAACTTAATGAACTCTTATATCATATTAAGACTCGGGATTCCATCTTAAAATGTCAAACTTATTAAGAAGAGTAGCTCAAACTTTTATAAGTTGATCTATGTTTTCATCTTTATTCGATGTAGATTTTATCCCTTAAAAAAACAGATAGAAGATAAAGGCGGACACAGCGTATTTGGATGAGGAAGTTAAGAAATTGAAAATTGTGGACCAGCAAACTCATCGAGAAACTCCGTGGGCACGCTATTCTTAAAACTGAGATTTAGGGGCTAAAGGGCCTTCTATTGAATCTTAGAGGAAAAGATTGACTATGAATTGGGGACTTTCCCCTTGCAAAAATAATTGTGAGATTCAATCCATTAATGAGAGTGATTTGCCATGTTTGGCTGGTTCATCGACACCAGTCAATAATATTGGCGGATGTGGAAAAATGCTGGCTACTTGGGAAACAAATTGCCAGCCACCAACCATTGATTGTCAACACAATATGGGAAGTACAAAAAATGCTTCAAAGGCTTAATGGAAACGTTGTTGTCGTCTCTCAAGCAGGCTAACCAAAGTAGTGAAGCGCACTCCGATCCAATCCACCTTACCAAACAAGCCATAAAAACAATATATTTTCGTGCTTCATATTGTTTACATATGGTAAATGTAGGGTAGTTTATGTTGGAAATTGGTTAAGAATGAAAATTTGGTTAAGTGTCAAAACCTAAAATTTGAAAAAATGACTTTCGTGTCAAATTTGTTCAAAGATTCGAACTTGATCCGATGGTCAAATTACAAATGTAAATAGACCAACTTGTTCTACTTGTCGAGTAGACCGTCATGATATATTTGGAATCTCAAAACCAATTCGGAATAAATGAGAAATTGAGATCCAAAGTTGAAAAAAAATATAGGAAACTGCCGAAAATTTGTCTAAGTGTGTTGCTAGCCTGATGCTGGACTGTCGCTCGAATGACATGCTAGCGATAAAGTCATTGTTTTTATCGCTCGAGCGAGGCGAATGTGACAGACTAGTAACAGTGAATGGTGCGACCTTTGACAAAAGTTGTTGAGTTTTGGAAACAATCCTTCATTCACAATCCCATATCATCTGTATATAAGACCCCTTGGACGTCCGTTAGGCATCTCATATCAATTTTCATTGAGCATTGCATAAAAACTCTTGCAATTCACTTTCAAATTTATTCAAAACATTTTTCTTCTTTGTAAAGAGAAACTCCATCGTAACTTGTGGTTTGAAGTGCTTCTACCACAAGTTGAATCCGTTATATTTTTGGAGACAAGTACCGTGAACCGTGAGCACTGTTGCGAGGCGATTTTGTCTTAAGGAAAGAGCGAAAATCACTTAACTAGGATTGTTCTTCCTCTTCTTCTTTCCTTCTTGATTTTAATTTTTGGTTTTCGTTTGTAGTTTACATACTACATTTCCAACCCATATTTATAGTGTTTAATCACACTCCTGCGGATTAAACTTTGATTTTTGTTTGTTCGATATATAACAACTCTTTCACCCGCACTTATATTTAGCCCGTTTCCCCAACAATCTTAAGA
>CAIGRB010164248.1:24584-44718 GCA_903798255.1 Fraxinus quadrangulata
AAAAGACATGCGCTCCACACAAAAGGTTCTATATGCATAATGAATTTTCCACAAGTATCTGTTGTTTTATTGTTTTTGTAGTAATATGTGATAGGATTTCTAACGGCAGTCTTATAATCCTTCTTGAATGCAGTGGCTATCAATGCGGTTTTCATGCAGACATACATTGGAGGAGTTTCGTGTCCATACATATGCTCTAAGCATTTAGATCACGGTGTCTTGTTGGTTGGTTATGGTTCGGCTGGCTATGCTCCAATTCGAATGAAAGAAAAGCCATACTGGATCATAAAGAACTCGTGGGGTGAGAAGTGGGGAGAGAAGGGATACTACAAAATTTGTCGTGGCCGAAATATCTGTGGAGTCGACTCAATGGTTTCTACCGTTGCAGCTGCAAGTACCTCACAGTAGGATATGAATTACCTTGATATTAACTCAACTCATTTCTGTACGTAAAAGTGTAACTGATTCCATGACCACAAACATTCTTACTTTTGTTTAAGACGGAACACAGATTTGTTTGAAGATTATTCAGTAAATACCATCACTGTATATAATTTTATCCAGTTGCGTTGAAATGTTTAGCCCTTCGTCTTTTTATTTCTAACACCGAATGAAATCCATGGTTAAGGAGCGTAAACAAAAGCATGGGGCAAAAGTCATGTATCCAACTATCATAGTATCCCTGCTTGAGGAGTCTAGTGTTGAGTCGGAGAAAAAACGTGGTCGATTGTCGGCCTCAATGCTGATTAGCGAAGTGGGAAAAGACAGTTACTTGGTAAAAATGACAAATCTAAGTATTGGGAGAGGAATGAGATTTGGAAGTAGAAACATATTGGAGGCAGAATGTGGATTTTTATAAATCCAATATAACAAGTGATGTTGTGACTATATATATATATGTATATATATTAACCTTACGGTTGAGACTTGTGAATTGAGCATAAGGCTGTTTCATAAATTACTACGTTGGTCGCTCTCCACTTGCTTTCTACATGACTCGAGTCTTGACCCTTAAATTAGGTTTTTTCTAGTGTGTTCCTATTCTACCATGTGCCTCAATTTATTATATACTAACCAAACTCCATCTCCCATGAAAAATGTGTGTTTCGATCTATTATAAATAGTATGTACACATTCGGCAAACATGGATCTTCACACCAAAACACTCCCAGACCTCATTTCGAATTTACCCATTTAACCAAACTTTTTTCAATAAAGATCGCTTTTAACCAAGTCTATTCTTAAAAAATAGGCTCGAACATGGCTATATATAAACACCAAATTAACAACATTCATGACAATAGTCAATCTACATACAGAATTCCAAGACCAAATTTCCGCGAACTTTACACAAATTTGACCTTTATACCCCTGCTAGATAGAGCAGTGCTGCACACCAAGTCCATGCTTGCCATACACACAGCCAGGCCTATTATAGTAATAAGACACCTTCTTTGATTTGTTGACCCTTGACCCGCCCCTCTTCCCTATCTTCCTTATCCTCTGCTTCCCGAACCTATCCGTCAGTTTCAACGGCACCAATTCATCATCCAATCCTGACCCTTCATTTTCATCATCGTATTCACTATCATCATGATACACCTGATGAGTAAAACCAACGTCTAGTGTCAATGGGGGTGGTGAGACACAGAGAGATTCCATGGAGATGACGTCATCACGAGACGGAGTGTGAGGTTCAAGCGCCGCCGCTTGTTCGGATTCCGCGGCGGAGTAAGCGTCGTCGTTGAAGGAGTAGATTTCCTCTTCATCGTCGGATTGAGATGGGCTAACGAATTCCCACGATGACAAGTCGTCGATTGAATCAATAGTTTCTGGATCAGATACGCGGTTCTTCGCCATTATTGAGGTGGTTTTTCTCCAGATTTTATACATTTCTGCGTTCTGATCTTTTTTTTTCTCTGTGATTTTTCGGATTGTGATTTGTGTCGAGTGCTTTGTTGCTTCGCTATTTATATGCATTAAAAGGACTGCTAAAGTTGATAGGTGTTTTTGAAATTCAAAATTTGCTTTTATATTCATTTAATTAATTTTATAAAAGTGTTTTTTTAATCAAAAAATTTTTTTTTAGAAAAAGTTAATCCAACTTCCATTAAAAACATTAAAAATTAATTTTAAAAAATTAAGGTACCCTTAGTCTCCTTTAAATTATGCTAAGTGTACATTCTATGGATTACATCTTGTTTGATATCGTGTGGGAGTTCAAAAATGGTTGGACGAGAAATTATTTTTTTTAGATTGTCAAATCATGTGTCGTCACGTTACACAATGTCAAAAATGATATAAAAAAGATACACTCATGTACATGTAGCATAATTGATCTAATTTGCTTCGAAATTTGAACGTCACATACACCTTTTACCATTTTTTGAGCTATATATCATTTTAATCATGTTATATGTACATTATTTTTTAAATCATTATTTATATTGTGCCACGTGACAACATATCATTAGACTGTTTAAAAAAAAACACTTTTTTCGTCCATAATTTTTTGAAAACAAAGGGATGTCAATCAATGTAAGAAAATGAATGTACATTTAGTAATTATTGATATGAGAATAAAAGATGATTTTATACGTTGACGTAGCTAATGTCTTTCGAAGAAAAAGATGATTGTTTACAATTAATTATAATTTAATTTATTTGCTTTAATAATTACTTAATACTTAAAGATTTCACACATGCAATTTTAAATACGCGTGCTAGAGTAACGTTGTTTGTTAAGTGACATTATTTGAGTAATGTTATTGACAAGGACTTACGAACAACAATGTATGTGACAACGAAATAAATATCATATTCTCATATAAAAATTGAAATATATTTTAGTTTATTAAAAATATGGCAATGGTCTCACAGTCTCGTTAAATATTGGAATAATATTATTTAGCATAAGTTGTGTTGGAGTACCGATTTAGATTGTCATACGTGATAGATTTAATTAAATAAATTATATGACATTACTTTTAAATGAATATATTATTTATTGTCATGTAATTATCACCTAAATTGATACTCGATACCGTTGAATATCATTACTCGAAATATTGATAATCAACAATAAAGAATAATAGAGTTTCACTGGGTATTGAGAAAGTACACTTTTTCAACCTTTTTGACCTTTACGTTTTCCTTCTTTTCTCTTTTTCTTTTTTACTTTTATTTGTAAAAGGAGATTCCTTGCAGTTGCAGCAGAGTTTGGTACTGTGGTGTTTTCCTTCGCTCCAAGGAAATAGGTGTAGGGCTGCTTTCTTGATGCCAGAATTATTAGAACATCGACCCAAACTATTAAAATAGTGTTCAGTTTGGTATGCTGCATAAATTTTTAAAGATTCTCTTTTTAATATTGTTCAATAATTCAGACTAAGTACCAAACGCACCACAGCATTCTCGACCGGCCAGCTCAGTCCTGAAAAGGTTTTGCCATTTCAATATGCTTTTCTGTTATAAGCGCCACTGGGCGAGAGACGAGGATTTTGCATATAAGATCGTCCAATTTCAATTTGAACTAAAAGCGTGCTCCTGTGGATAACTCGTTTTTGAGTAAAAGAAGCGACTTTATATGCCCCGAGTTTTCAGTAGACAGGGCCAATAGGCCCAATAAGACGCCGTTATTCATGAGAAAAATATATAACTACTAACATTTAATTCAAACTTGATAAACTTGTGGAATTCTTTCAAAAAAATCATGTAATATTAATTAAATAGGTAACTAAATACGCTAAGGTCACAATAATATAATATTATAGTCACAATTATGTACTAGTCACAATCACAAAACGTTACGGTCACAAAGATACTAAATGTGAATCGTAAATCACACATTTTTAAGTCACAAATTATTTGAAGTCACAAATTATTTATTTTATTGGGTACAATTGCCCAAGTAGTTGATCACAATTACTCAATAATTTATCACAATCCCACCCCACCCCACCCCACCCCCCTACTCCACTACCATAAACACCATCCACAATGTCACCGTCACCTCACCACCACCACTACCATGCAGATGTATCTAAACGTTATTGCCACCTCACCACTACCACATTAACCACCATGCAAATTTGTACCTCCTTGCACCACCACAACGAGAATATGTACATTCGCCCACACTACCACCACAACACCATCACCCACATTGATTTGTACACCCCAACCCCCACCACCACCAATGAGTTCAATTAAGGGGCACTTTAGGCCCCTCATGGAATCGCTACCCTTCACCATCCAAAACTTAATTTTTTAATAAACAAGTTTTAAACCTAATTTTTTAAGTCGGAAGTTAAAAATTCATGTGTGCGCGTAATTTTCACGTTATTCATTGGTTGGCCAAATGATGATGGACTGTTTTACCTGCTACAGAGCAATTGATAGCTTTCGGCAAAAATTAGGACTTGTACCAATTTTATTTCAGGACATTGAATTGATATGCTCACGAACTAATTTTATTTGGTTAATACCGTTACATGTACAAAATTAATTGAATTGTACCCTTTATTCTCAATTGTGTTGTATTTTGAAGTTTGTCTCAAACTGCATATGTATTCAATACTAGACAAGATTAACAGAGTACTAAAGAAAAATTCATCTTATTTTTACTTTTTTTCTCTTAAAGAGTTGAGATAAAGTATAAACAATGATTTATACAAACTGCGGAATACATTACTCAAGATATGTACTGTATTGTACATTACAAGCTCGACGAAAACAGCGAACTTCAAATGTACCATGTTCTACACACACAAACTCACATCCGGGCCACGTTTCTCAGAGAGAAAACAATGATATACCATTTAACGAGTTACATATAATTTAACTAATGAAATGGCACCTGAGGAAAATACCAAGCAGACGAAGAATGATAAACAATGACAAGTCCTGCAGAGAAAATACAAAATTTAGTCTCATGATATTGACTAAATCCATTACTTCTCTAGTAGAAGTCAATCAGTCGTCGAGTTGGAGAATTTTCTTCACCTTTTTCTAGAGGGTTTTGTCAAGTAAAGGCAAAAATCCTATCTGCAATCTTTGTTCGGCAGATAGGACATTCAGAACATGCAAGGGAACAAGGTTTACACACTGCAAAGGAGTAACATATTTTATTATTGATTTATTGCGAAAAGAATTTACAAAAAAAGTCCATGGTCGCAAAGATAACTCACAGCAAAAATGGCGACAAGGAATAAGCATTGCAGCTGCAGGTGATTCAAAACATACTTTACAGACGTGCGAATTTGCATCTCCATTCCCAGTGTATCCAAGTTCTTTCTCCTTCATCTCTTGAATCCGGGCCTGAATCAATACAAAAGGCACAACAAAATCATGATGTAGTTTCTGATTGTAGGAAGATAGACAAACACAATATTAGATTGTTGAAATGCAAAGCATACTGGAAGTTTTATATTCCAGTTTTTTATGTTTGTCATCTTTAACTTTATTTCTTTTAATTTTGAATTAAACGTCTATATTAAGAACTGAAGGGATACAAATTCAAATTATAAAGAAGAAAACAATAAAAATAAATGATAATCAGAAGAAGCTAAGGAGTGACCAGTTCATGAAATAACAAAGAAAATGAGAATGAAAAGAATGCAAACAAGGACAGACGCAAATATTAATTACCTTCAAGCGGACAACAAGAGATTCTTCTTTGGAAATGTTGGAAACTTGGGTTGTGTGATCTTTAGCTTGCCTACCCTTAGGAATTGGATCCTTAAGGTCAGTATCATCCACTTTTTGATCATTTATACGATCCCTGACATCTTTCTGCCTCCCATTAATCTTTGATTCTGGATCAACACTCCCATCTTTCTTTAGCTGAGCAACGAGAACCCACATGTTTGCCAAATCATTCTCCAGAGCCATCTCCCTCTTCTTGGCCTCATCAACCTTTTTCCTGTACTCGTCTTCCAAAATTTCCTTCTCAGCCAAGGCAGCCTCAAGAGCAATTTCTCGTTGTTTCCTTACTTGCAATTCCATTTTTAAATCATCGGGATCAAGGTTCCAAGAGTCAAAGTCGTCACGGAACACTCCAGAAACATCATTTGCTCGACCATTGAGCCTACCTCTGCGAGAAGGCCTTTGGCCATCATTGTATTTGCGATTACCACCATTTTTAGAGTTCATCATCTCACGAGCAGCTTGTAATTCTTTTTCAAGTTTTGCATTATGTAATGATAGCTTGGTAACTTCACCAGCTAAATTCTTCAGTTCAACTGCAGCAGCAGAGGCTAGTTCCTTTGCATAAGAGGCTTCCTCAGACAGTTTTTGATTTTGTACACGCAATCCACTATTCTCCTCTAAAATCTGAACATGTTCTAGCTTCAGTTTCTCATTCTCAATTTCCTGCTCAGTGCAGAAACATCATTAGTCAAATTGAAATACCAATCTATTTTTTGCGCAACCATATTGTTCTGGAACAGTAAATTGCCAGTCTATTTAGAAATAATTAGTGAAAAACCATGAGCAAAAACATGTACTGCTTCCAGATTAGAATATGAGACGTCATGTGCTTTCTTATACCTATTAAAGTACAACCACAGATCTCATAGTTAACAGATCACAGAATTTTACCTGAGACTGCATTTTCTTTCTCAATTCTTCAGCATATTCATCAGATACACTCTGTCTGGAAGAGGATAACGGATTGTCGCAAGAGTCTGAAGCTATTTGCTGTTCCAGGCAAATAATTTTCTCTTGCAATTCCTTGTTTTCAGCACACTGATAATGATGACAAAAAAATCACCATATAAATAGCAAAAGCAGAAGAACAAAATAAATACGGAAGTAGACAAAAGAACTTCTCACGGAAATATCTTGTGTAAAAGTTGAAGATTAAACATTATTCTTGACCTTGTTCTGCAGTTGTTCCTGGAGTATACGATTGTCCGCGGTTATAATCTGCATTTATACAATCAAAATGCTTAATGATGTCCGATTATAATGTCTTTTTTTGGTTGGTAGGGGGGATTGGGGAAGGATAAGCAAATCGCATAATATATCTTTTCAGCAGATAAATCATAATAGAAAAAACCAAGAAGGTGAAAGGAAAAACAAAAAGAAGAAGAAGAAACCTCAAGCTCAAAACCCTTCTCACTACTCTGGGCCATCAATTTCATGACTGTCTGTTGCAAAAAAAAGTAAAAAAGAAGTTTAACAACAGAAATGTCCTATGAACTATTCAATAACATTGTCATAAAACTGCAGCATGTAATTCTTTGGTGAGCGAACGAATTAGATGACCTGCTGCATCTCAACATATGATGCATTAGCAACTGAAGCTTCACCATTCGAAACAATACGCTGTTCTAAAACTCCCATTTGTTTTTTCTTTTCTTCGATCTCACGCTCTAAGTTCTGAATCTGTGCATTAAAACACAGGGAGATGTCTGAGTTTAAGCATGCCCTATTATTTTGTTGAACACATAATTCAAGTTATTGGTATTCCACAACTTTAAAAAGAGTTCTAAATCATATTCCATCAATGCCAAATCATCTGTTTGAAAGTCAATTATTATGTACGATATGCATGACTGATAATTTCAAAATTACTCTTTAATTAGGATCAAAATAATTATTCTGAACAAAATTCAGCCCCTGCTTCGGCTTCATTTTTCCAAATCTCATTTTCTGCCACAAATTCTTCCATAAAATAATATTGCACGTACACCCAAAACTTTTCCTTATCTTTCAACCTCACACTCTCCAAAAAATAACTATTCCAAAATACATTTTCTCCCAAAATCACATTAAAATGGAGCCCAAACAGGGGCTCAGAAGGAGATAAAATTGGAATTGTAAGAGAAAAGTTTTTAAATTGTTAAAAAAGGAATAGTACATGGAAAGCCAACATAAAAGTTTAATGTACAACACAGTGGTGGTGAAGAATAAAATCTGTGGGCATATCCTTTGCTAGAAGAATAGAACATACTTTACATGGCCTAGATGTCTAATACAACAGCAGAAGGGCAATAAAAGATCAGCAAATGCAATGCATTGGTGCCAAAGCGTTGGGCAGTTTCCAATCACATAGCGGTGCAGCATTCAGTAAGAGGCCAAAACACCAGGAGACGTAATGTTGCAATGCAGGATAGAATAAATTTTATACAAAATATTGTGACAACTAAATCAACTATATAACATTAATTACATAGTTTTGAGCAGAAGAAAGTAGCCACACCTGAGTTTTCGAACTCTCGGGATCATTTACAGATTGCTCAACCAGACGCTTCAGGGTACTGGTGCCCAATGCAATCTCTCCAGCAAGCATCTTAACTTGCTCATTAAGGAGATCCATTTGGTCTGACATTGTCATTCCATCCTATAAACAACAGGAAAAGTACATAGCAAGTGACCCTGAGCAACAGTTCCAAAACCAAAACACTGAGGACTAAAGTAAACATGTCAAAGCTGTGCAATGTGCATACTTCAAGTAGTCAGCTTGAAATGTGAAAACATGGTTGCCTAAGACCAAGCGTGCATATAAGCAACACAATTAGACCAACATGGTTAAAAAGATCCTGCAAAGAGACGGTGTGATATCTGTACTCGTAATTTATTCAACTATTACCATGTGTACAAACATAAAGATGTGCACAAAATACACTATAGTATTGCATGTAAGTAGAAACAAATTTTTAAGTTTAGAGAAGATTGAATTAAATATAAATTACCAACATTAATGAATCAATATTTTAAGTGCTTCAGTACATTTCAGTTTTAGATGATAATAACTCTTAAACTCAAGATAAAGACTTCCTTGCATAGAGTATTTCAAATTTGAGAAACAAAGGATTTGGAACATACTATAGGCAGTTTTAACGCAGAGGAAGAACCAATGATAAGTTCTCCCGCTTGGGTTGTTTCAGTTAGCACACTGCCGGCTTGTGATATATCATCATTCCACTTGCTGGAAGATCTTCGGTGTTTAAAATCATTAACATCTAATGGGCTAGAAAAAGCAGAAGATGAGGAGTCTTTCTGATTCTCGCCACCAAGGAGCAAAGAACCATCACATAGAACATCCAATTTCTGATTGACAAAGGAAAACAAACAAATAGTAAAATGAGCAATAAATAATTAGCATTTTCTAGACTGTAAGAAAACGTATGAAAAGTGATGTAATTAGTGTGCATTGGGACACATAATCAAATAGAACCTCAACAAAGTAAGGTCTACAGGATATTATTCAAGAATTGTTAGAAGTCTAGTTTCATCATGAAGGGAAAAAGAAAGCTCAGAATTCACATATTTACTTCCATGAAGATATACCATTGTCAAATTTTTAATCAATGCCATTGATTTTACTGTACAAGAAGAATGAATAAACCCCAAAACATGCCTGCTAAAGAAAAAATCAGAGTAAGCCACCTACATTATCCTCAGAAGCAGAATGACTCCTATGGTGAGACGGCACATCGCTCAGAATTCCTGGGATAGTATTTTTTGAAGAAACAAGAATTAACTTTGTTAGCCTCTGGATTCTGCTCATTAGAGCAGCCTTGGCTTCTTCTTCCTCCTCTAATCTAGATTGCATTCTCACTTGTCCTTCTTCTAACTGTATAACAAACACAGATTGCAAAGTGAAGTCAGATTAACAACAAAATTACATGAAAGTACGTCAAACATCAAAAGGATATAAACCATAGTTAATTTCCACAATTTCTCTATCCTCTAACAGCACAGCTTTGCAGCCATTTAAAAATAAAAGAAAGTGGGCATTAATCAAATGTACCTGTTGTCTTAAGCTCAAAATTTCTTCATGACTAACACCAACAAGCATTCCTTTCTTTAGTTGATCAAGTTCTAGTTTGAGAGAAGATATTTCCCTTTGATACTTCTTGATCAAGGATTTTTCATCAATAATCTAAAACGTGACAAAAAAAATAAACATCATCAGATTTTGTAATATAAATTATACTGTGAACTTGTAACTGCAAGCTAAGCTGAGCACACCTTATTGCGCGAGGCATAAATTTCAACACATTTTGCCCTGCTTGCAAATTTTAATGTATTATGAGTTTCCTCCATATTACTGGATGCTGGTGTAACCGTACATATGAGCTAGGCAGAAAAGAATTAAAGAACATGTAAGAGATAAATTATATGGTAATGAATTATCTCTGTTCTTCAATGTTTTCAACCAGTGATAGAACACTAAAAACAATGCACAAAAACAATGAATGAGGGAGAGAATATGCATTTCAACATGGACTTTTTGTCTAAAAGAAATGAAACAACATACAATCCATCAATCAACCTATACACATCATAAGATTTGAAAAGTATGTGTTGATGGTTAAAAGTTTATCAGGCTTACTGAAACAAGTCCGTGCCCACTTAGTGAAGATTGTAGGAGGCGGGTGAGCTTTGAATCCCGATAAGGAACATGTGATGCCTTCCCTTCACTCAGTTTTCCAATTACCTTCACATTTTTGACATTGTCAAAATATGATAGGAAAACAAAAAAAGGGAAAAAAAGAAGAGTTAATTAAAATTGTAACCTTGAAAAGATAATCTCAAACCCAACCCCATATTAATTCGAGATAGAGTGAGAGAGAAAGAACATGGTACTATATTGAAAAGGAGAGAGAGAAGCTATAAAAGATCAGCAAAGATAATGTTCAGATAACGACATAGAAATCTATATACTCACTGTTCCAAGTGTAAGAAGACTTTTATTGATGTATGATCCTTCCTTTCTCCTTAACCCTGTTGTTTCAGTTTTTGAGCTTTCTGAACCCGCTAAATCAATTAAGTTCTAAACCAAAGTGGCAAAACAATATATGAGATTTTATTATAGGGAAGCAAGAAATTCAATTCTTATTAACAAAAGAACATAAAAATATTCGAAATCAAAATAAAAATTGAATGTGCATACCAACTGAGAGTATATTACTCCATCATAATCGTCTCCAAGTGCACTACTTTCAATCATCTGCGACAAAAATGAACAAACAAATTACATTAGTGACTACCAAAACTTAGAGAAGGAAGTAGAAAAATGAAAGCAAAACAAAGAAAGAAAAGAGAAGTACAAGTGCTTTTTGCACCACAAGCAAAAACTTGGAAAGTCCAGATAATATAAAGACGCTAAATATTTCCAAATTGGCTTGGTGCCACATAAGGTTAGCTGAAAGCTATTTGCTTACAACTCCTGTCAAGTTCATTTACTGATTCATCGGTTTTCATTCATTATCAAAACAAACCAAACAGGAGCACTGTACCATGAGTGATATGTAAAGTTGAATACGAACACAACCTAGTTCGTCCATTAGATATAGAGTTTTCTTAGTTTCTAAGACGTTTTCTAATTGAACTACATTTTTATAAAAAATTAAACATCCATTAAGGCCTGTTTGGGATAGCTTCTACTATCGCCTTTTTAGAAGAACCTTATGAAGAAGCCACTTTAGATCATCTTCCTCTAAAAGCTCTTGTCGAAATTTGAAAAAAGCACTTCTAGAAAATTAGCGTCAAAAGCAACTTCTTAGTCTCATAAATAGCTTTCGGTTTTTCAAAAGCCGTGTTAAACAATCCCTTCGTTACTAAATTTTATATCTAATTTTGTACAGATATTTACTTCCATAAGCAAGAATACTAGTAGAATTTGACCATTAATGCCCTTCCAAGCTTACGAGAGAGCATATGAGTTTCAAATTAACAAACACTATGGTTGTGTTTGGTGCACTAAGTACATAAATGATATTATGGTCGACTAAGGTGGATAATATTCTTTGATCTTTTAGTAAAAGAACTGCCATTTATGCTAGTTATCTTATCCGGTGTCTAGAACCATTTTCGTTCTCCACGTTATGTTATTCAGTTGATAGTACAAATGGCATTTTTTATCCATCTAAATCCTCTATATTACCAAACACCTACAACTATCCATTCTAATTTTATACTAAGCCCCTGTTTGAGCCACATTATTTTTTTATTCTCATTTTTCTACTCATTTTCAACCACACATTCTTTAATAAAATAATATTTTCCATCACATAAATAACTTTTCCTTCTTTTTCAACCACACATTCTCAATCAATCTACTATTCCAAAATACATTCTTCCAAAATAATGTAGCTCAAACACACTCTAAATTCTTTATACAGTCTACTACAGTGCACCAAACGTTGTCGAAAAGGAGGGTGAGCAGTTCAAACTACACATTTACAAGAAGATTGTTATACATATTCACAAAAAATGACTAGAAGTGACAGAGAAAAAAGATATGAAAGTTGAATAAAAAAAAGATAAACCATAATGTACAGATCAGCAAATTATTGATCCAAGTGCAACATACATACCAATGTGAATATGGTATGACTGCGACTGCTGAATAAGTTAAAATTATTTGAACCAACATGTCGGTGCTCTGCCATCATATTAGAATAAAGTTAAAAATAGTAATTTAATCAACTACCCAACCAAAAAATATATACATATATACAACTAGGCAAATTAAGAGAAGTAATAAAAATATATGATAAATACCTTCTCCTGCAGCAATGAATGAAAGTGCATGTCCAGGGGACAGAACGACTTCTTCTTTTATGCCCTCAACATAAGTACCCTGTCCACCATTAAAAGGTTAAATAAATCAGTGAATAGGAAATTAGATGAGTGGAAACGAAAACTACGTTGTTTTAGCTATTATTATCATAAGCCTTCAACTATCAGATAAATTTAAATTGAACCATGGAAAATGCGTTGAAAATGGAAAGCAAAATAGAAAGTTTGGAGTTTGAGAACATAAAACACCTTCAACTATTAAATAAGTATCAATCCAAGAAATATGAGGAACAACATGTTTGATATTCAGAGGGCAAGAATATAATATAATACGCAGACTAAACTGCTACAGTAATTAAAGAGGTATGCAGACATTATAAAAATGCTGAAGAGTTGATTTAACAACTTTCCCTTGTTTATAGGATTGTTGATACCATTCAAGGCATGGAAGATCCAGAAGAAGTACAGGATACAGCAAGATCATTCATCAGAATTTTGCGGTCATGGAGAGATACATTGTTGAGCAGAAGAAAAAATTATAAAAACAAAAATAACAAGATATCTTGGTATGACAAAAAAAATAAAGAGAGAGAGAGAGAGAAGAAAAACCTGTGCATCTTCTCTAACGCGCAGACTTTGACCAGTTGGGTCCAGCAAATCATTAATCACCTGAAATTAGAGATATAGGCAAATAGATCTCAGAAGAACTTTAAAGCAAATATGGTATATGCTGCATCTCCACAAAGTTCAGTGTATTATATTACAATTCAGAAAATGCAAGTGCATAAAGTAGGAAAACTAAACTAAAAAAGAAAAAATCTTCTGATTTATTTGCACAAGACAAAACTCTTTTTGTTTTATGACATGGCATGAATTTACAAGATAATATCACGTTAAGTATCAGAGACGAAGCCAGCACCTGATGAGCCGGCGAGCCAGCCCGTGCCAGCTCCGTCGGAAAAAAAATTACATATTAGAGTATTTGATGGATATTATTGAGAAAATAATGTATTTTAAATAGTGATATGATGGGAAATATATGGTTAAAAAATAAAAAAAAGTTATTGATGTGATGAAAAATATTATTTTATTAAAGAATGTGTGATTGAAAATGAGTTTTGAAAAAATGTGTGTCAAACATGGGCTTAATGAAATTTTGAACTTAAATATTTTTAACTGTACTAATTTAAAATGAAAGTGGTTGTAGCTTAAATGGTAGAGCGCTTGTTTTGCATGTGAGAGGCTCCCAGTTCGATTCCTCTCACCTCCACTTCTTCTTTTAAATTTTTAACATAATAAATCATTATTAAATAACTCTATATTATACAGTTCTCATTTACTTCAACAAAGTGTTGTAGCTCATATGTTAAATTGCTTGCTTTGTATGTGAGAGGTATGGAGTTTGATTCCCCTCACCTCCACTTCTTCTTTTAATTTTTAAGACAATAAATAATAACTAAAGAATCATGTATTATTAGTTTTTGTTTTTAAAATAAGTTTTTTAAGAAATTTGTTAACTCAAATTATTATTTTATAATTTTTTATTGTTAGGTTTTATCAATTTATTTTGTAAAATTTAAATTTGAACAATCTAAGTATTGGTCGTTATTCTTTTAAGAGTTCAAAAAATACTTTTCTTTTTGGGGGTAAAAAATTACTCTAAAATTTACCGTTTTAAAAATCTTGCATAGGCTTCGCCTAAGCTCGGAGCTCGTCTTTATCATTTAATCATACTTTACGTATAAACTACATCTTATCTCACTTAAGTTCATAAAAAATTGAAACTGATTGTACGTATATTATTCAAAAAAATGTATTTTTATTCTTTATTAATTTGGATCGTACTGAATTATATTTTCATATATAATTGATTTTTACATTTTAATGCATTTATATATTGGTTAAAGATTCTTTTAATATAAATTAATTAAATATTAATAAACAATCTTGTTATATTGGACGATCGCTCGACGATCTGCCCTAGCTCACTTGAGAGGCTGGATCCTTCCCTGTTAGGTATGCTAATATTCCATTGTCAGCAAATTTGCCATTAGATAATCTAATACCAACCTCATTGTAGATTTCTAGATATGATACACGAAGCAAGAATTCACGACCAGGGGTCTGCAGGAAAATCAACACCATAAATTGACAAAAGAAATTAATTTTTTTAGGGTACATAATCTAAGTAGAATAAATACACAAGCATGCATGGTGTTCAGTGGAAAGATAAACACGCAACAGATTAAAAAATTATCAAGCATGCTTACATCCTGAATAATGCTGAAGACATCCTTTATAGCCAGAGGTATAATGCCTGGAGAATATTGATCTCCCTAATAAGACATGACAAAAGGCCCAGAAATTCATAACAGCACATAAATTCATTGTACTCAAGGAAATATAATTTCAGTTGACAGAGGAAAGCAGAATAAAAAGGCAGTGTGATATTAAATTATAAAAGAGCAGCCATAAGCCATATCTAAATGCAATTAATAACAAATATCTCAAGCTCCTCCCCCGGAAAAAAAAAAATCTTTACACAAGCCTGCAACAAAAATGTTAGTAAAAGTGGATTTTGAGTCTTTACTTTTGGATTTTATAACATCTTCAACCAATATACACCAACAGCAGGCGTCTCTAGATCAATTACAATCAGAACAGGATGCTAAGATATATATCGACAATATGCCAATGCCAACATCTATATAGTACTGTCACTCCCCAACACATTACTCTATAATACAATATGCATAGGACTTGGATGCAGTCTACTGTTTTAACATTAACAACTGCCAATTTGAGAAAATAACAGATAAAAGGAGTTTCTAAAGTCTCTAAAACAACAATCTCCGAAGGAAATAGAATAAGGATTCACGATGAAAGAATTAACTTACATGCATAGTGTGTGTTTTTCCACTACTCGTAACACCATAAGCAAATACAGTTCCTGAAATATCAACTCAGCCTAGGTCAGTCCCAAAAATTAGGAAAGCATCTAGTCATTCAATTGCAATGTCAATTTCCATGCTAGTCACTTATAATCTTAGCACTCAACAAGTACCACCTGGGATGTACTTTTTTTTAATGAACCTTGAGATAAATTTTTGAACTGAAGCTTAAGAAGTTTATTCAGGAAAAACAATAATTAAAAACTAATTTATAGTTGAACATGCCATTTATGCCCTCCATTGCACCCTTCACTACAGGTCGAGCAGCCACTTCGTAAACTTCATCCGTAATTGTATCATGTCCAAAGACCCTATCTGTCACAGAAGAAAACAAATAAACTTAGGTTGCAAGTGAAGCAATTAGAATGTAAAGATGTAAAGCCAAAACTGTTTATCACAATGTGTAGCCACAGAGAAGGTAAAATATACACTCATATATTGCAGTTTAAACACCAAAACTGGTCCATTGATTTCACAAAATTGCAACTCCAAACAGCCATATCTAAAGCACTAAATTGTTAATACCAGCTAAAGTCAATTGAACGCTTGAATTTACTAGCATTCTTGCACAAAATTACTGACAGAGGAAGAGAGACGATGAAAGGACGAAGAATTGTACCGAATGCATAGGCTGTCATGGGATTATAATCATTCCTTACAATTTTATCGCCTTCTGGATGCCACGCACTTTCATCCCCTCTCTGATATTCCCTTTCACTGTCACCACGAAACCAATGAACTCCAATTATTCTTCACATTGCCTTCGAGCCCCAAATACAATACCCAAAATTTCCCAAATAAAAATCTGACTAAATCTAAAAAATCAATACAAACAGATCTAACATTTAATTAATTCACCTCATAGGTCTGAACCTAATAGTTACTGAAATGCTTTCCCCTGATCTCGAAGTAGTCTCTAGCGGCTCCCCAATCAGCTGGTCGTCAACTAACGGGTAACTGACCGGCGTACAGTTGTTGTATCCTCCTGAGTACCCGGCATCAGCCATACTCATGGATCTAGACCCATATTCTCCACCTCCACAAAACGAGGTCGCCGCGGAGGAGGAGTCCGAGCGCGGCAAGACACGGCTGCCGTTCATCAAAGACGAAGTGGATGACATGGATGAGTTCAAACTCGACGGCTTCCCGTTGTTGAACGGTGAACTGCTCCTCCCTCTCGAAGATGATGCCGCCATTGCTCAAATATACGAAAATTTATCACCCAGTCAATGCTTATACATCAATGTATGTATATCTCTCCAGATGGCAGATTTAGTAAATCTGTAAACTCAAGTACATTGTTCGATTTCAAAAACAAAAATGGGTATTTTAGCAGAAACCCAAATTCCCAATTTCCAAAGAAGGCTCACGAGAAAAAAATTCCACACAAGTGCGTGTTTTTGTGTGAGAGAGAGATAAGAGAGGGACCTTTCTTCTTCTTTGGGACAAAGGGGAGAGAGAGAGAGAGAGTAATGAGTGAAGAGGAGATGAACTGGTAAGGATTTGTTTGGTATTTTATATTTTTTGAATTTAAATGCGTTGGATTGAAGTAGTGGGAAATATTTTTTAGCTAAAAAATAAATTAAATTAAATTAAAAAATAAATTAAATTAAAGAAGTTAGATGGTCAGCTCTTAGGTCTCATTCATTCCTATTTTTGATGTCTTGCTTACATATATATCGAGATCGTATTATTCATAGATGAACCACGAATGCAATGTGTTAATATCGCCTCTTAATAGTTAGGTCAACTTAAAATTGAAAATAAACAAATTTACACAAGAATAATTGAAATATGGAAATATACATGATTTATAAATCTCAAAAATTTCGTGAACTTAAAATTGAAACCGAAAATTTTTACACAGTAATTATTGAAATGTATGGATAACAAATAAGTTGTAAATGAACCTTGGATGCAATGTGTTGTCATCGTCTCTCAATAAATTCATGAACTTGAAATTAAATATAGACAAATTTACACAAGAATCACTAAAATGTAAAGATAACAAATAAATTGTAAATGAACTGTTGATGTAATTGACTTTTGTCTCTCAATAATTTCATGAAATTAAAATTGAAAATAAATAAATTCACATAAGAATCATTAAAACGTAGAGATAACAAATAAGTTGTGGAATTTATCCTTGAATGATGTGAGAGTTTACAAATGCAAGAGAGAGATATCTTTACACGCAAGTTGTGGATCTTCAAATCTTGAGATAGGGGTCCCATTGTTAAATAGTTCGAGATCCTGAGAATTCGAAGTTTATGCCATCAAAGCACTCAATCGAGTTGAGCAACATCCTCAATCGTGTTTGTTTTTGTTGAGTCTAGTCCATAGTGATACATTTTGTACTCATGCATGTGTATTATTCACTGTAGGTTGGACCTAACATGATTTTCTTTCTATGTCTACGATGATTCGAACTCAATACCCGTCAATATCAATTGAGCAAGTTAAGCACCTTGCTATATAATGTGCAAGTGTGATATGAGCAATCCATACATGGACCATGGTCAAAGATTGTTGCGTTACACATGAGTACTACTTTATATCAGACGAAATTCTCAACTACCTAACTATTTTACTGTAATAGAGGTATTGGTCTCTCTAAATCGGTTGTCTAAGTTATAATTGTTTTTTTATAAAATACTTATGAGTTGAGCTCTTATGATCTTGATCTCAGTAGCTCTCGTCTCGTCCAAATCTTAAATTAAGTGTTCGTTTGATTTTATTATATAAATAGATAAAACAAAATATATAGATAATAAGTAAATAGTAATTGTGAATGTAAATGTATTGTTAAAATAAATGTTTGACTCCGCTTCAAACTATAAGGAAATTACAATAAAAACCCAAACAAGCTCTAAAGTAAGATTATGTGCCAAGTCGATAATTTTTTATAGTTACCCATCCATCATAATTTGCATACACAATGCAATGATTTATTTATTTATTTATTTTAGGAGGAACTTTTATCTTTCCCTGATTGGTGTAGGTGGATTTTTAATATTGTTAAAAGAGTGTCTGGTGCTCTAAATTAGATTAAATTGTGACTTAAAACTTCAAAGTGGCCAAGAACTCTCCAGTGAAGAAATGCAAATAAAATGCAAAGTGCATTTTTCGACATAAATGTAAAAAATAATGTAAATTAACATATATTTTTAAATCTACTTGTGGGACTCACAATAGACAAAAAAACTATCAACCCATTTGTAGCCAGTTTTTTCAGATTTTCCCATTGAAGTAAAATTTGAATTTGAATTCAGTGAAATGTAGAGATGGCAATCGAGTCAAGCGGCTCGTCGACTCGTTGAAAAAGAGCTCGAGTCGAGCAGGCCGGCTCTCTCAGCTCGTCTAAAAGATGAGCCGCTCGTTTCAACGATCCTACAAGCCAGTACACGAGTCACGAACCGCTCGGCTCGTGTATATATAATAAAAAAATTCAGTGACTGTTCCGGTCAATTTTATTTTTATTATTTTTTCATTTTTCTAAATTTCTTCTCCTATAAATACCCACACATTACAACATTTTTTTCCATCAAACTTACTATCAATATCAATTATCTCTCATTCTCTACTCTACTCTCTACAATTTACAAATCATTATCAACAATATCATTCATTCTATAATCCCATTCTACATTTTTTTACATTATTATCTTGATTTTACTATTCATTTTTAAACACTGCTACACAATTTTCATTCAATTCTTAATTCTACATTTGTACATTCTACTTCAAGTGTTCAACTTCAACATTCAAATTCTATTATTCCTAAATGGATTCAAGATCGTTTGTTGAAAACTTGTTCGGTATCGGAGACGAAACACCTGTTCAAAATTAATTTGGGAATGAGTTCGCTGGTCTAAATGAATTACTCATTCTAGAAAACATTCAAGATTTCGATGTTCATGAAGGTGGTCATCCAATTGATTTGGATGACGTTGATGTTGATTCTAGTGTTCCAATTGATTTGGAACTAGATGAAGAACCTACATTAAATATTTACTATGCAAGATGGAAGAGAAAGGGGAAGAAACATGCAAAATATTGTAACCATTTTAAATTGGTTCAAACTGGTCATATACTCTAAGGAATTCCAGAAACCAAAGCAATATGTAAATACTGCCAACGACTGACATGGTAAAAAAGCATTGGAACTATCCACCTCAACCGTCACTACAAAAACTGTGCGGCCAAACATGGGTTTCTTCCAGCTGGTCAAACGCAACTACAGTTTGGTACTCCAAGCTCGATGCTACTACTACACCACTTTCTAAATGGATGTATTCGAAGGAGGAAGCTCGAACGGGAATGGTGAAGTTTGTTACCGTGGGGAAGTTGCCACTAGCAATAGTGGACAACCAACATTTCATAAACTACGTCAAATAATATTTTCAACCGGGGTACGTTGGGATAAATAGAAATACTTTTCGTTCTGATACAATTGAATATTTTCATTCTACAAAGAAACTATTGATTGCGAATTTAGAAAAATATGGGGTGTGATATCTTTAACTTCGGATATATTGGAAGTGATTAATAAGAGAGGTTATATAGCTGTAATTGCACACTATATAGACTCACTTTGGGTCATACATAAAAAAATTATTGTTTTTAAAATTATTGAGTACCCGCACAAC
>CAIGRB010164248.1:46823-60805 GCA_903798255.1 Fraxinus quadrangulata
TGGATTCAAGGGTACGAGAAGAGGGACACCCTTTGCCGCTCAACGTCTTTATTATATGCTATAATTGATTTTTGAAATGTGTGTGGGTGTAAGTTTGTAATTCCCTTCTCACTTATTATTCTACTTAGTAAGTCCCTGTTTGACACACATTAATATCTTTATTATCATTTTTTACTCATTTTTAACTACACATTTTTCAATAAAATAATATTTTTCATCACATCAATAATTTTCCTTTCTTTTTCAACCACGCATACTTCATCAACCTACTATTCCAAAATATATTTTTTCAAAATAATGTAACTCAAGTACACCCTAAAATTAGAATAATGCTATTTAACATAAGTGTCAACCATATTATTTGGTTGCATTAAATATATCACAAATTCTTATATTTAATTGATTATTTAATTTAATTTCACAAATGATGGCATCTATTTGGTGTTAAAAACAAGTTGCGTTAAATAGCATTAGTCACAAACAAAAAATTACGTACAAGATTCGTTCAATGTTAAAAAAATGAGAAAGATAACATGTTTTCACTATTTTGGAAAATCAAAAACAGAAAACGGTTCGAAATGATAAAGAGAACATACCTTTAGTTTTTTAGCATTTTGAAAATGATTGAAGCCTTGTATTGGAAATTTCATATTTAAATACTACATGTTGATTAGCATTATGATAACCTTTATCTAATGGAAGTGATCTCAATGAGAGAATGAACCCGCGATTTATATTTTGTTTTTACTTCTTATATAAGAGTTTCTTAACTAAGTTACCTCAAGTCATTTTTATATAAAAACTCGTATAACTAGAAAAAAAAAAATCATTAGAGATTATTCCAAAAGGTTCAAAATATAAAATTAATTGTGGTCATTAGAAAAATATTTGTAGATTGTCAGGTACAGGAAAATTGCAAAATCTTATGTATGAAGCTACCGTTAGACATTATTGTGAAAATGAAATGCTGTCCAATGTTGGAAACCCCTCGCCAAACAATAAATAAAATAACGATCTAAAGTTACAATTTTAGTGTAACATTTTTAGAGGAAAGTCTCATGTCTCATCAAAGTCATGGTCTTTTTCTTGAATTACAAGCTTTCTTTCTCCGGATTTGACGCAAGTAAATTAGTATTGCATCTTATTTTTTATATTAGGGAAAATTAACTAGAAACCTATAATTAAAGACTATTTTCCACAAACAAGAGTTTAGTTTAAAATTCATATATCAAGTGGTAATTAGGTATTATTAATTCTAAGTAATAAAAATTAAATTATGGTGTGTTTGAGTCACATTATTTTAGAAGAATGCATTTTAGAATAGTAGATTGATGGAGAATGTGTGGTTGAAAAAAAAAAGTTATTGATGTGATGAAAAAATATTATTTTATTGAAAAATGTGTTGTTGAAAATGAGTAGAAGAATGAAAACGAAAATGAGAATATGGATTAAACATGGGTTAAACTTAGCTCCTGTTTGAAACCCATTTTTTTCTCATTCTTTATTTCAACCACACATTATATCAATAAAATAATATTACATATAAACCCAAAAATTCTCCTTACTTTTTAACCACACAATTTTCCATCAATCACTATTCAAAAAATTTTTTTCTCCCAAAANTAAAAATGCATTTTTTTATGTGATGGGGAATATGTGGTTGAAAAAGAAAGAAAAGTTATTGATGCGATAAAAAATATTATTTTATTGAAGAATGTGTGGTTGAAAATGAGTAGAAGAATGAAAACGAAAATGAGAATATGGATTAAACATGGGTTAAACTTAGCTCCTGTTTGAAACCCATTTTTTTCTCATTCTTTATTTCAACCACACATTATATCAATAAAATAATATTACATATAAACCCAAAAATTCTCCTTACTTTTTAACCACACAATTTTCCATCAATCACTATTCAAAAAATTTTTTTCTCCCAAAATGAATGTCAAACAAGGGCTTAATCTACATATTCATCCCACCTACACCAGTTCATCCCAAACCCTATTCATTTTCAAACCTTAAAATTTCTGAGCATCTTTCTTCTCAATGTTTTCATTTTCTTTACCACCTAATATAACCACCCACCCCACCTTCACTCTGTACCATCTCTTTCGACGTTGGCTGTGAATAGCGATGTTTAGTAAAGCTAGTGCTTGCAAAAATCCAGGCGAACTAGGTGGTGGTGCACCCTGAGAGCAGCAATGGTGCAACTGCGCACGATTTCTGCTGCAGCGACACAATCGCACCTAATTTTTGGGTGTGATGTTTCATTTCGATCTATAAATTTTTGGGGGTGGTTTTGCAGGTGGCAGTGGTGTTGATAGTAGTTGTGAGATTATTGTGGTAATAGCCGTGGTGGTCGTTGTCCCATTGAGAATTCCAACATTCCTTTCTATTCAAATTCACTAGGTTAATGCCAAAAGCTCAAAATTTCCCAAAATCTTCCTATTCAAACTTAATTTTGAACATTTGATCCAAGGAAGCCACGTAGTTCTAACGACTGGAGACAAAGTTTTCTACAATTCTATTGCTCATCACACAAATATCATGAGAAAGAAATCTAGGGCGAATCACTCGTATTATGCCTTTTGAGATTCGTGTACATCTAAATCCTTTCACCCGGGTCTTTATATTTTTAGATAAATACAATCAAATGAAATCATGAATGTTGATAAATAACCAAATCTCTCTCTCTCTCTCTCTCTCTTCCGTTCACTATCACTGGGTTTTCAAAAGACTAAGTAACAGATAGGGCGAAGAAACGGAATAGAATGCATTTTTCCAATTTTTGGGTTTTGTTATCCAAATTCAGTCCAAATTGGGTAGGGTTTCGCATTGTGGAGTATTGGGTTTGAAGATGTCAAAATAAGGTCCAAAAAGGAAAAAAAAAGACGAATTGACGGCGCTAGACGATCGCTCGACTTTCGCTCAAGCGAAATGAGCAAAATTGGAGCAGGGAAGACTTCGCCCACTTGTCGAGCGACAGCCAGTCGCCGGCTTGTCGTTCGAGTGACAGGCCGTAATCTTTTTCCTTATTTTTGATGTTACGAGATTTTTGACCCAGTTTTCATGTTTTAGGGTTTTGGACGGTTCTCCTATAAAGATTAGGCTCTTTATTCAGTTTAAGAGACTTATAGTTGCTGAATTGTTTTTTTCTCTCCATTAATNGTTACGAGATTTTTGACCCAGTTTTCATGTTTTAGGGTTTTGGACGGTTCTCCTATAAATACTAGGCTCTTCATTCAGTTTATTAGACATTTAGTTGCTGAATTGTAATATTCTCTCCATTAGTTGTCAATAAAATATTCGATTTCTCTGACAATTCTCTTCTTCTTATTTGTTTTCTTTTAATCTTGTTTTTCTTTATGCGATCTATACTTCATATCATATCATATCACCTCCTCAAATTCTTAACACCAATGAATAAATAAGATGTTGCTGGTGGTGCATGTGGTTGTGGTAGGGTGTGCTCGTTTGGTTCTTGACATTGTTGGGAGTGATGATGGTGTCTGTACGTGACTTGGTTACATACAGTCACAAATTAGATTGACATGATCACAAACAAACACAATGAAGATAAATTTGTCTACAGTTAGTCACAGATAAAACGTGTCACTGAAAATAATATTTATGGTCGTGAATTTGAGTTGAAAGTGGTAATTGTGATGCATTTGTGGTGGTGACTAGTGGTGATTGTGATGCTGGTTTGCTACGTGTGTAGATTTATTTGTTGTGACCCTATGTGATCGAGCATATGTTTATTGTGACGGGTAGTGACCAATTTGTGTTAATTGTGATCGATTGTAATTTGGTCACATAGTGTCACATTTAAGATTGATTTGATTACAGACAATTATATTAATGATAAATTTGATCACAATTAGTCACATAGATAACAAAAGTTAGTGACTTTATTACATACGGTCACAAATTAGACGGTCACACTGAAGAAAAATAACTTATGACCTAAAAAATTTGTAATTTGTGACCATAAATTTTATAATGTTGTGACCTTAATATATTTATCGATTATAGACAGTCACACTGAAGACAAATTCGGTTACAGTTAGTCACATATAACACGTTTGATAAAAAAAAAAGATCATAGATAACACAGTTGGACACATATTTAGGATGATTCAGTAGGGCGGGGTTTGTTCCGGAGTAGGGTGTAATCTTCGTAAAAGATTTTTAATCTTTGAAAAAAAAAATTTGCAAGTTGGGATGAACGATGTAATCTCAAGAAAAATTTTCAATTTTTGAAAAAAAAAAAGATTCGGGTGGGTAGGATGGGATCCATAGGGTGGGGTTTATGGAAGTAGTTCCGGGGTAAGGTGTAATCTTCATAAAAGATTTTTAATTTTTGAAATTTTTTTACAAGTTGGGGTGGGGTGTAATTAAGAGAATAGTTTTCAATTTTTGAAAATTTTTTAAAGGTAAGGTGGGGTGGGATGGCGGTGGGATATTAGTAATTGATATATTATTAATTAGTGGGGGTGGGAATATCATTAGTTGGGTGAGGATAATTAATTCCAGTTAATAATATATCATATATATTATTAATTGGAATTAATACTGGAATTTTGAAATAATTTGACAAGTTTGTTAATTTTGAAATGCAAATCTTATTTGTATGAGTTATGTATTGTTCCCTTTATATTATGCCATGTCTGGTTCTGGTAAGCATTTTAGTCCAAAAGAGAATTCATTTTTTTGACCTTTTTTCTTGTTAGTGGGACCCAGTGGTGCAATATATTCTAACTGCACAAGAAGCATAAAGATAGAATTGTCATCCGTCTCACTCAGAATGAATTTTTTTGCGGAGGGGCAAATTGGTAAATTTGCTAGGATTTGTAAAAAAATTGCAGTGGCTTCTTTACTGCATATATAGGCAGAATTCTTTTAAAAATCAACTGAAAGTGGCTACCTATCTTATTTACAAACTTTGGAAATCTTTCAAAGAGATAATTATCAACTTCTTTTACAGCTTGTTTCATTAGAACATCTCCAATCATAACGTAAAATAGATCTAAATTGTGATTTAAATTTTCAAAATGACCGAAAACCTTTCTAATGGTGAAAGGCAAAGGAAATGCAATTTGCATTTTCTAGCAAAAAAAAAAAATGTACATCCACAAGAGGTAAAAAAAATCGATTTAGATATTTCTATTGGAGTAAAATTTAAATTTAAATCCACCGAAATATAAATGAGGACGCAAAACTTAGGGTTGGACATGAGAATCGAACTGAACCAGAATTTTAGGGTGTTTAGTAAGTGGAATCGTCGAATCTAAATTTATATATGAAATCGAACTGGTTATGTTCCTTTCAGTTCGATTTCATTCGATTCCATGTCATAATTAATTTTTTTTAACATTTACAATAATACTACATTAATTCAACTAATGACATGATCAATCTTAACTCTTACATAATACTTACATTAATTCTAACAAAATAATCTATTCCAATTTAAAAATATTCAAATAACAAGTTTTCTAATAAGATATATTCACCAATATATAAAAATTACTAAAAAGGTAAATAATAACACTAAAACATTGGTGAATCCATCTCATTATTCATTTGCTTCAACCCTTAAAATTTATATAAAAATGAAATATAAATTAGACGTTATACAAATAAAATATTTTTACGTATTGCTAATACTTGCTAATCATTTAAATTAATCATCAATTGCTTGATTTGTCACACAAAAAACCTCTACAAACTCATTCCCCAATCAACCAAGCAATTTGCAATAAGGTTCCCAATTGTCTCCCCCGATTGATGTCCAACAATTAGTGATTAATAATCCATTGTCTATAATTAATAAAGTTAACCCTCAACGATTACTTTGTTTCATCGTAGAGATTGAGCACATTTTTAGGAATCGTTATAGAGAATAAATTTAATATTGTGCCAGATAGTGCAATGAAGTAATTGTCAAGCTGCCAATAGAAAAAATGAAACAGGAAAATAATATTTTTGGGCTCAATTAATTAGTTAACAAATTTATTTAGGAAAAAATTAAATTAATTTGGCTTATTATAAAGTAAAATTAAAAAAATTAAGGAGATTCGATTATTCGATTATGGGTCTAGAACCAAGAATAGAACCAAACTTATTAATTATTGATTCTGATACCCATTCGGGTATTTAGTTTAAGAAGAACTGAATCGAACTACTCTATTCGATTCGAGTCCGATTCAATTCGGAAGTTTTTTCTAACTCTAATAAAAATAATTTAGGAAACATCAATTTGCACCCAATTTTATATTACAATTGGAGATGCTCTTAAACCTAAAAAGAAATAAATATAAAAGTGACTGACAATTTATACTTGTAAGGTCAGGAATATATGATATCAGATCAAGAAACAAGAATACCAAAATATTCTCTGAAAATAAAGTGCAAAAAGTCAAAAGAACACAATCGATATATTTCGGCCAAAGTTTCGGAAGTTTGGTGACCACTTCTAACACCTACATTCTCCGTTGAGCATCCAAAAGTTGGATTATGCTCAGTTCCATTATAATGCCCAAAAAGGTTACAATAATGTTTAGCCAATACAAAGAAAAGATACAGAACACTTATCTCTCACAAAGTACAGCAATCGATCTACACGAACCACAAAGGTCCTCTTCATAACCTCAGAAACATCAAGCCAGAAGCACAAACACTTCCTAACAGATATTTACTCAGAATATCATCACAAAGGAGGCTACAATATTATATATCGCCTTCTCAAATCAAGAATTTGAGGAGGAATTACAGAGAGATCAAAACACAGAGAGAAACCTCTCAAACGACACTCTCATGAAGAGAACAGAAAAATGAAAACCCTAAATCCAAAAGCTGAGAATGTCAATAATAATAGAACCATCCAGAATTCAAACCAACAGCTAAGATATGTCCACGTGTCGCAATCCGATTGAAAGTGTGATTTAACAAAATCGCATCTGGCTAACAGGTTGTTCACAAATTATGGGAGCAACAATATTGAACCCAGTTCATTTCCCACAATCTCCACCTTGCTACCAGAATTTGGGTTATAGTGTAGTCCAGAACATAATCTCAAGCAATTTTCATAAGCTCTAAAGTACCTGTTCATACATCACAAAGATTCAACAGATAATAGTTTCAAATGATTTAAAAACTTATTCAAATGACTTACTTTAGTTATATGATGGATTAAGATGAGTTGAAACTTTTCTAATTTCAAGAATCCCTTTAGAAATGAAATCTCTTATAAAATGATATTTAACATCAATATACTTAGTTCTGTCATGAAATATAGGATTTTTGCTCAGACAAATAGTACTTTGATTATCAGACAGTAACATAACATCATTATCAGTAAAACCAAGTTCAGACATCAACCCATTTAACCAAATTCCCTCTTTCGCTGCATCAGTGGCAACAATATATTCTGCTTCAGTGGAAGATAATGCAACAACCCTTTGAAGTTGAGATTTCCAACTAACAACAGTACCACATAAGGTATAAAAGTAAGAAGTTGCTGATCTCCTATTATTTTTATCTCCAGCAAAATCAAAATCAGTATATCCCTTTAAGGTTATACCATTTTTACTTGATTTAAACATTAAACTCAAGTTGGATGTACCTTTAAGATATCTAAACAACCATTTTAAAGCATTCCAATATTCTTCCCCTAGGTTACTCATAAACCTACTCAATATGCTAATACCAAAAGTAAGATCATGTATAGTACAAATCATCAAATACATAACAGAACCAACAGCATTTGCAAAAGGTATTTTTGACATTCTAGCATACTCTTCTTCAGAATTGGGACAGAACTCAGAAGAAAACTTAAAATGATTAGTAAGAGGTAATGTTATGTTTACAATCATACATGTTAAATTTTTTCAGAACTTTAATCACATGATAATGTTGATTAAAAAATAGCATGTCTTTCTATTTATTTCTCCAAATTTACATGTCTAATATCTTTTTAGCAGTACCAAGATCTTTCATTTCAAATTCAGACTTCAATTTTAACTTGATATCATCAATTTCAGATTTATCATAATAGACAAGCAACATATCATCCACATAGAGAACTAAATAAAGAGAATTTTCACCTCCATTTCCTTTAAAATATAAACAAGTGTCAAATTAACTTCTTCTAAATCCAAGTTTTAGAACAAAAGTATCAAATCTCTTATAATATTGTCTTGGATCTTGCTTTAATCAATATAAAAATCTTTTTAATAGACAAACAGTATTTTCAGGATTTCCAATTTCAAAACCAACGGGTTGTTTCGTGTAAATAACTTCATCTAAATCAATACATAAGAAGACAGTTTTAACATCCAACTAATCAAGTTCCCTTTTAAAATGAGCAACTAAAGCAAGCAAACATCTAACAGTGAAGTATTTCACAACATAAGAATAGATTTTACTATAATCAACATCTTATTTTTGAGTAAAACATTTTGTAACAAGTCTAGCTTTGTATCTAATGTTTTTATTATCTCCTCCCCCTTATTTTATTTTATAAATTCACTTACAGTCAATCAGTTTCTGTCCTTTAGGCCTCTTAACAAGTTCCCAAGTTTTGTTTTTCAAAAGTGAAGATATTTCATCTTCCATGGGAGCTTTCCTTACACTTAATAGCATCATCATAAAAGTATGTCTCATTTTCAAATTGTTCTTGATAAGTGAAAAATGAAACAAAATCTAGTAGAAAGTCTGATCTGTCTCCTTTCCTTATCTCTTGTGAGTTGATACTTATCAGTAGGGAGAGCAGCAGAATCAAATCCATCAATCTGATCAATTTCTTGATCAATTTCAACATCAAGTTCAATACCAGTTTCATCTACTAGAGGTACAGGATTAGCAGGTTCAATTTAAGGAGGCTCCACCTCAATTTGAATATCTTTGTCAATCAAGACTTTATCTCTTCCTTCTAAGCATGGCATTAAAGACTCATTAAAAATAATATCCTTCTTAACAATGACTCTATACCTCTTTTCACATTTAACCCACAACCTGTAGCTTTTAACATGATCATCATAACCCAAGAAAATACATTTATGAGATCTAGGATAGTTTTCCAATATTTTGATGGGCATATGCAGCACAACCAAAAACATTTAAATGAGAATAATTCACAAAGCCATCAGACCATACAGATTCAGGTACATCAAAATTAAAACTTTAGTAGGACTTCTATTAATAAGATATGCAGCTGTTTTAATGACTTCACCCCAAAACAATATTGGTAAACCAGAACTTCATAACATACATCTAACTTTATTTAATAGAGTCATATTCATTCTTTCAACTATTTCATTTAGTTGAGGAATATAACTAACTGTTCTATGTTTCAAAATACAATTCTCTTTACTAAAATTGTTGAATTCATGATTGCAAAATTTCAAACTATTGTCAGTCCTCAAAATCTTTATCTTGTGTTAAGTTTGATTTTCAATTTGGGTTTTCCAGTTCTTAAAACCTGAAAATGTTTCATATTTAGGTTTTATAAGAATACCCAATTTTTTCTTGAATAATCATCAAAGATTAACAAAAAATACTTAAAATAAGATAGAGTACACACAGTAGCAAGACCCTGCAAATTAGCATGTAAATATTCCAATATTTTTTTGGATTTATAAATTTCAGTTGGAAAAGATAGTTTGACTTGTTTCCCTATAATACATTTTTCACAAGAACCAAAATCATCAAGATTTTATTTTCCAAAAACTTATTTTGATTGCAAAAAATTTAGCCCATGTTTGACACCCATTTATTTCTCATTCTATTTCTCTTTTTTTTTCTTCATTTCAACCATACATTCTATTAATAAAATAATATTACACATAAATCCAAAAATTATCTTTACTTTTTAACCACACAATCTTCCATCAATCACTATTCAAAAAAAATTCACCCAAAATAGGTGTCAAACATGGGCTTAAAGTATTTTGGTCAAGCCTATCATGCCATAATTTTGCAAGTGTAAATTGTTCAGATACAGGAGAAACAGTTAAGCCAAGCAGAAGTTTTGCTTTAAAAAAATAGAGAACATGTCTCTTAGGGAAACTTATGATTAAATCATTGCCCCTAAGAATTTTAGCCCCTGTTTGACACCCATTTTAGATGGAAATTTTTGTTTGGAATAGTGATTGATTGAAGATTGTGTGGTTAAAAAGTAAGGAGAATTTTGGGTTTATGTGTAATATTATTTTATTGATAAAATGTGTGGTTGAAATGAAGAATGAGAAAAGAAAATGAGTTTCAAACAGGGGCTTAATATGCCATTGACCCATATTTATGTTAAACTCCATATCATCCAACATACCTAAGGACACCAAGTTTCTCTTCAAGTCAGGTATATATTTAGTTTCTTTAAGAAATTGAACATTTCCATTTTCCAATAACAATTTTATAGTCCATATTCCTCTTATTTTACAGGTAAAATTGTTTCTCATTATCACTTGCCTCCCCCCCCCCCCAACAGTCCTTTTAAAATTAAGGAAAAAATCTTTATTTGGGCACATATGAAAGGAACAACCAAAATCAAGAATCCATTCATCATTCAGTTGTTTTTCCATATTAACAAGGACCAAGCCAGAATCAGACTTAGCTCTATTATACACTAAAGCATTACTCCATCCTTCAAACTTGTTATCTTTCAAGTCATTTTTCTTTTTAAAACAATCTTTAGCAAAATATCCCAACTTCCCACAGTAATAACATTTCTTACCTTTAATCTTAGCTTTGGACTTATGCTTATCATTGAATCTGTTTTTATTTTCAATAAAAGGCTTAGGATGATAATTTTATTTACCAAAAATTTTCGCTTTTACTAACAAACCATCTCCAATAAGATTATTATCAGAATTAGATTTTAGCTCTAGAGCCTTATTCCTTAAAGAATTTATTATTATATCAGTAGTAAGATCTTCCCTACTATACTCTAGAGCAATCTTGATGTCTCTATATCTGTCACTAATGGAGTTTAACATATCTCCATTATCTTTAGTTTCAGATTTTATTTCTAATACTTTAACCCTTAGAGCATTAATAATAATATCAGTGGTAAGTTCAGCCCTTCCATATTCTAAGGCAACTTTGATGTCTCTATATCTGTCACTAATGGAGTTTAACAAGACTATAGCTATCTGATCTTTTGAAAGTTTTTCATCACGGTTAGCCAAATCTTGGATAAGTTTTGTAAGTCTATTCAAGTTTTCATCCAAATCAACTGATGGGTCCATTTTGAAAGAAAAGAATTGTTTTAATAATAAACACTTATTTGGAGTAGTCTCGGTCACATACTTTGCATGAAATTTGGTCCACAATTCAAAGGCAATTTTAGTTTCACCAATATTTCTTATCACATTTTCAAATAAGTGCAAGAAAATGTATTCCAAACAACTTCTTCAAGTTCAGCTTTCTTTGTAGGAATTAATTCAGCAGACCAATTATCATCTAAGGTCTTAATACATCTCATTTACATTAAGATAACCTTCATTTTTTGACTCTATAAATTGAAATCAATTTTTCCATCAAACTGGCTTACTTCAAATTTAGCAGAAGTCATGTTAAAGTCAAGCAAGTCACACAAGCAGAAGACAACTAACACAAATATGCAAAAAGCAGCAAGAGTACAGACTTGGTGGCAAACAAAAATCACAGTAATACACTCAGTAGAACAAGATTCTCAAATATCAGACACTTGCATAGAATTTGGAGATTAAAACACTAAAGAAAAACAGTAACAGCGATCTCAAAAAATGTTTCACAGATTCCTCCAGCAAAATTCTCCAGGTGCATACCCGTACTTGATTAATCTCAGATTCCCAATTTCCAAGGCCTTGTAAGAGCCTTTGAACAAAGACTAAGATCAATGAAATTTTTAGTGCACGGTAAATCGAGGGAAAAATCAAGAAACCCTAAGTATTTGAAAAATGAACTTTATAAAGGTTTAGAAAGATTTCACCCATCGAGTTTAAAAATCGATATTAAGTAATATTGCTTTAACAGCAATTCCAAAAATTTAGATCTGTTTCAGATCAGCCCAACTTTTCCAAGATCCAAGTATCTTGCTCCTCGATTTAATGGCTCTGATACCACTGTAAGGCCAAGAACATACGATATTAGATCAAGAAACAAGAATATCAAAACATTCTATGAAAATAAAGTGGAGAAAATTAAAAGAACATAATCAATATATTTTAGCCTAAGCCCCGGAGGTTCGGTGACCTCCGTTGAGTATCCAAAAGTTAGATTATGCTCAATTCCACTATAATGCCCAAAATGGCAACAAAAAGGTTACAATAATAATCACAAAGAAAAGATACAGAACACTTATCTCTTACAAAGTACAGCAATCGATCTACACGAACGACAAATAATCACTTCAGAACCTCAGAAACATCAAGCCAGAAGTACAAACACTTCCTAAAAGATATTCACTCAGAATATCATCACAAAGGAGGCTACAATATTACAAATTGCTTTCCCAAATCAAGAATTTGAGGAGGAATTACAGAGATCAGAACACAGANGTACAGCAATCGATCTACACGAACGACAAATAATCACTTCAGAACCTCAGAAACATCAAGCCAGAAGTACAAACACTTCCTAAAAGATATTCACTCAGAATATCATCACAAAGGAGGCTACAATATTACAAATTGCTTTCCCAAATCAAGAATTTGAGGAGGAATTACAGAGATCAGAACACAGAGAGAAACCCTAAAAAATGATGCTCTTACGAAGAGAACAGAAAAATGAAAACCTTAAAGCCAAAAGCCGAGAATGCCAATAGTAATAGAACCATCCAAAATTCAAACCAACAGCCAAGATCTATCAACGTGTCGTAATCCGATTTAAAGTGTGATTTAACAAAATCGCGTTTGGCTAACACGTTTTTAACAAATTATGGGAGCAACAATATTGAACCCGGTTCAATTCCCACAATAGTAAGCCCCTGTTTGTGCTCTATTAAAATGAAATTTTGAGGGAAAATGTATTGGGGATAGTATTTTTTTTAGAATATGTGGTTAAAAAATAATGAAACTTTTTGAATTTATGTGTAACATTATTTTATGAAATAACGTGTGATTGAAAATTAGTTTTGAAAAAAATGATGGAGTTCAAACAAGGGCTAAATCTGGAAATTTATTTTAAAGAAAACCAACGTTCTTAGACAAAAAAATGTTTTTTGGGTGAGAGAAATTTTTACTTCATTAAAACTTTAATGACATGTAATTGAAAGGGTGTTTGGTCTATTGGTATGATTCTCGCAAGATCCCTAATCCTCTATGTTTTCATCTTCCATTCCTCATGCGGCATTGCCAATATCTATATGCTTTGCGAAAAATTGGGCCATTGGCCCCCCAACTACTATCTCAAGAGCAAATTGGATCCTAAACTTCTAATCTATGATGTTTCATTTTGTCATTAGGATTTAAGCCACCAAACAAAATTGCGCCATTGGTCCCCCAACTACTGTCTCAATTGCTAATTGGATCCCAAACTTCTAATCTATAATGTTTCATTTTGTCGTTAGGAATAAGCCCATATTTGGTGGCTATTTTTTTTGGAAAAGTATTGTTTTGAATAGTAAAGTTTTTGATAGTGTATGGTTAAAAAGTAGAAAATAATTTGGATTTACATGTATAATATTTTATTGTGTAAATATATGATTGAAAATGAGCACATAGGAAAAATAGTTTTGAAAGGATAAGAGACAAACTTGAGCAACTATAATGAAATGTTGGACTAACTTTCTATTCGACGAGTAATCGAGATCCATGAGTTCTTTTTTCATAAAGTTTTTATTTATTTTATGACTATTTTTGTTTTCAATTCAGAACCACTAGTTGTTGTTGTAATGTTGTTCAAAGAATTAAAAATTGAATATGGAATAATAAATGAGAATGATAAAAAAAATAGGCGCGGATTGGAAAATTTCTTACCCAAGAACGATAGCGTCCCTA
>CAIGRB010164262.1:0-33966 GCA_903798255.1 Fraxinus quadrangulata
ATCAAGCTCTTCATCACTCATATGCTCACTTGTAATTCCTTCATCAATTGCCGATTTGACAGCAATTTGACGCCTAGGATGCTCATTTGATTTTTCCTTGATCTTTCCCATCTTCTCCTTGGTTTCGACATTGTTGAGCTCATATCTCAACAAAATTCCATAGAGTTCCTATAAAGGACAAGTGTTGACATCTTTGGTGTTCTCTATCAACATCCTCAATGAGCTCTAATCTTCCGAAAGTGATCTAAGCATTTTACTTACAAACTCACCGTTAGTAAATTTATGATCAAATCCTTTGAGGCCATTAACAATATCGGTGAAGCGAGTAATCATGTCAACAATGGGTTCATCTTGTTTCATGAAGAAATTCTCAAATTCTTTGACCAAGAGATTAATCTTAGTTTCTCTTACCCTACTTGTGCCAACATGAGTGACTTCTAAAGCATGCCATATATTATATGCGAAGTCACATGTACTAATACGGTAAACTCATTTCTATTTAAGGCACAATAAAGTAGGTTTTTGGCTCTAGCATTTAAGAACAATTTTCTTTTATCATCTTCATCATATTCCTCTCTAGGTTTAGGAATAGATTGATTGAGTTTTCCATCAATTTTAGTAATCTTGGTAGGCACGTAAGGACCATATTCAATGATTTCCCAAATATTATAATCTATTGATTGAATGTAAATAATCATTCTAGCTTTCCAATAATTATAATGTGTGCCATCAAAGAAGGAAGGTCGATTTGTGAAATACCCATCGAGATTTTGAAGATTGTTGTGGTCAGCCATTGCTCAAGATTCTAAAATCTTAATTTTAAAATGAGCACCTCACTCTAATACCAATTGAAAGCCCAATAATAGCTAACCAAGAGGGAGGTGAATTGGTTTTTAACACTTTTTCAAAATTTAATCTAAAATTAATCATGTAATAACTAAATATATTAATTCAAGTAATGAACACGAATATAAAAGCAATAAGTAAAGAGAGATAGAAAATGCAAACGATATAATTATGAAGGTTCAATCCAACTCAATGATCTACGTCCTCCGTTACAAAACTCTCCGACACGAGTAAGGCCAATTTCACTAGTGCATCCAACTCTTTACAAAGCTTTTGGTGACTTACAATCAACGAGTGCCGGTCCTTATAGAATGTTGAACTTTACGGGACCTCAACACGACCAACAAGTTTGAAGAAAATTGATTTTACAAATTGAAATAGCCTAATACTTTAATAAATAACAATGAATGAAGCTCAAGTGTTAGATGAGAGACCTTTAATGGAAAAGATGATTTTCAAAAGTTGATTCAATCAATCNGAAAATTGATTTTACAAATTGAAACTTCTTTCTTAATAAATGATATGATCACAGCTAAGCACCAAAAGATAAATAAGGTAACACTTTAATAAATAACAATGAATGAGTTTAAGTGTTAGGTATGAAAAACTTTGATGTGTAGAATGATTTTCAAAAGTTAATTTGATCAAAGGTTTTTCAAAGCAAAAATGATTTTATGATAATAAATGAGATGAAAAATCAATACAATTTTACTCAAAGAATCTCACTTGAATGCTCTTAAATTGTTGTAATAAATGGCAAGTGAGTTGGTATTTATAGCAGTTGAAAATATAAAATTTTCTGCCGAACTAGACGATCATTCAGACGTCCGAAACAGTACTGGACGACTGAAAAATAGCCATTGCATGTCAAAATCAGAATGGTCAAAAAATCAACCGTTGCGGCCGAACCAGACTTCCGGATGGCCACAAACTTTGGCCCTGTTATTATTATTATTTTTTTTTGTTTGCAACCGGTAAGTTTTTTGCATAACGTTATTACTTGATTTTTCAAATTAAGTTATGCTAATAGGACTGAAAATTAAGGTGAAATTCTTACTTTTGAAAAATAATTTTTGTGCAAACATTTAACAAAGTGAATTTTTATCGTGCATAAACAAATTCGTCACTTGAGTTTTTCAACGAGTCATTGCTAGGGATTAAAGTATTTTACCTTTACAAGTGAGTTCAAATATATAGTTCTAATATCTTCGATTGATTTGGCGTGAGTGCATGACTTGTTGCTCGATATTGAATTTGACGCAAGTACTCGATTTCAACCTTGAACTTTCTCGATCGTCACCTTCATGTCCTTTGGTAGCAATTGTTTTATCTTCAATTTGATCGAGTTCGAAACATGTAAAAATGAAGACTCGAACACAAATGTTAGATATAAAAATACTTTGTTTGTTATAATCAAAACGTGAGATCAACCATAGGTCAACATTATTCTTAAAAAAGTCTATTGAAAATTTAAAAAAAAAATCAATCCATAATTGTAATCTTTAATTCTTTTATTAATCAAATAAATAATTATAGAATATTTCATTGTCCATAATATAAATATTTTGATTTGAATTGATATTTTTCGATAAGAGTTTTAGACCAAATGAAGGAAATAAATGAGAAAGATTATATGAGAACTTTCTTACTTTTTGAGACTCAATTATGAATTTGACATTCGTATTGAGTATATATTTATAAATTGTTTTCTTTCCTATCTTACTTTCTATAATTAATTTTTAATGTGTAATGTGTTAGTAACTAATTACCGATTTATCAATCAAAGTTATATTATTCTTATGATGATAGGAAATCCAAATGTGGCCTCTTTTGATCAGAACGATGGCCAATCTTTTTTATAGGGCACAACAACCAATCGATAGATTTTTTTTTTTGTTTATGATTAAATTTTCAGTAGTGTGAATTATGTGAATATTTATTATATTGGAAAATTAATTTTGAATTTAATTTCTACAAATACTCTATTTTTTAGTATAAATTTACTTGCATCTGGTTATCCAATTCAGTACAAAATTTTTCTTTATTTGCTCAACTTGATTAATGGACATGTTTTTCTCTTTATTGTTACAATTGTACAGTGTGCGAACATTAGTTTTGATGAAACGAAAATTTTAATGTCATACTTTCACTTGCAAGTAATTTATGTATGAGTTGTGAGTCTGGAAAGCAGTTTGGTGCTTATTGAAACTTACATATTTTCACTTAAACATTGGGTAAGGGGAAAAATCATCAAAATTTAAAATTAGATTCTTCCAAATTCCGAGTGATCATATTCTCAGAATTTTTAACCCTTACAAGTTTGATTCAATACATATCCCCAAAGAATATTTAATAATTTTTGTGTAATTTATTGATTATAGCCATCCCCACAATTTGCATTCACTTAGTATTGTTACCTTTAATTCATAAAAAAATCTAATTTTCTTTTACTAAATTATGGCTACTAATCATTAAGAAGGCTATTGAATGCATAGCCTCCCAACTTTTTTTTTTTTTTTTTTAATATTTGGTTTTGACAGAAAGTCATAGTTAAAAATTACTTATGTAAATCATTTAATTTCATAATCAAATAGTTAAAGTTTATGTCCCATCCTTCAATTTTTTGTCTAAATATTTTGATATTTTAAATTTTTGTAGGCGTTTCAAAAGTTTTTTTGTCAATTATAACGATAGAAAATTAGTCATATTATCATACTAAAAACTAAAAATATTAACATTATTAAAAGTAAAAGATCTTAAATTGGACATAACAACTTCGTTTAAATTATAATTATTTTGTCATTTCATACTATATGCAAAGCATGTTTAGACTTTAGAAAACTAGCTTTTGGTTTTAAATTCTTACCAATTATTTTCATAATTTTTTATCATCATCTCTTTTTGGCTTTCGCCGGATTATTCAAAAAGTTTAAAATGTATTTGAAGTTGTCATTCACAATAAAGCAAAAATGATAAAAATTCAATTTTATGAATTAAAGTATGCCAATTGTTTGTAGAGGTGGTAGCATTTAGCAATTGTTTGACACGCTTGCTTATTGCCAATTCAATTCAATATTTGATAATTGATACTTTTAGTTCTTTATCCTCAATGTATGTTCTTTTTATAATTTCATTTCATATTTGATTCTCCCTTTTTATATTTTGTGTGGAATTTAAATTCAAATCAATTTTACCAAGAAAAGTTTTTAAATACATTGTCGCCATAAGTTAATTATGTTGAAAAGAAATTGTCGAGTGATACTCTTAAGAAATCTGGATCCATCCAACAATCGTTACAACGGAACAAGAATGATTTATCGTGATTTCAAGAAATATATTATCTATCAAAAATAGCCATTGAACAACACACTAAAAAATAAGTTTTTCTTCTACGCATCACATTAACTCCGGTGAATGATGAATGATATCCATTTAAATTCAAGATAAAACAATTTTTAATACATGTATGCTCGCAATTACCATCAACAAGGCTCAAGGACAAACGGTGTCTATTATTGGAATATATCTTCCTGAACATGTAATATCTCAAGGGTATATTTCACACTTTTATTGCAAAATTCCAATGCAAACAACAAAAGTCTTGGTAAAAGGCTAAATTCAGAAAATCAAAAGAAGAAAAGTTGTAGGACGTTGACAAAAAATATTGGGTATAAAGAAAAGTAATCTTAATTAAAACATTACATTTTAATTTATTCAACCTTTCACATTATATATATAATTTTATAAAAAATGTTATTCACATATATTCTTTTTAACAATTTTAATTTTTTCATTTAACAATATCAATTACATCAACTACTTTCAAAAATTGTATTGATACTTCAAAAATATTACGCATATCATTCATTCGATACATAAGATATGCAACACACATGCTTACTACTGGTTTTTACAAAAGAAAAAATAATTTAATGTGGTAAATTCTAAATAATAAACGTGTGTATAGTATTTTTTTTAGTCTGAAACTTTTCGTTTAAGCATTTATTACGAGTTAATATTAATTTGTATAAATTCGAATAATTTTAGGATAACAAACAAAATCAATGTAAATTTATGAGAATAAACAAAATTATTTGAAATATTACTAAAACTTTCAACAAAAAAAATTTATTAAAAAAAGTAACCAAAAATAATAAAAATGTGAAATTAAGAAAATAGCAAAAAATAAAAATAAATAAATAAATAAAGTTGAATAAATTAACATACTTTTTTTTTCATGTAATCGTTATGGATAATAAAAGCGTATTGGAGCCTTTTTATTATTGAAGTTTAAAGCACTTACACATTTGATAATTTTGTTACCAATGTCAAGGTAGAAGACCGACGTCACAATGTTACATTCCATTTTGATAAGCACAACACTAATGAGATTGCCACCTACGTGAAATTGTCTATCAAACACAAATTTCCAAATCCTAAATAAAAATTTCTTCTTTCATTTAAGCTTCAAACTTCAACTTCCAAATTAAATCCAACAGCATGTGGGAAGTAACACGTTTGTTGGACAAATATCGAGCTTGCCAAGCAGTTTCAAGTTCTCTAGCAATTCTCAAGTTTTCTTACAAATCTTAGGATAAATGTTGAATCTATTTGTCTTAGGACTTATCTCAATCAATGGGTTAAGATTGAATTTACGACATGGAATAAATGGTCTATCAGATTGTGGTAATATGATCAACTACTCTTACCTATTGGAGTTGGTGAATCATGTATGTTGACCTGAAAAATGTGATGCTTATGTGGACAACAGATGTCTGACCCACTCCCAACAACTCAAGCAAATTTCGGTGCATTTTGATCGGAAAATCGGTGAGAAGTGGGACGAATGTGAACGCGGGAGATGCTCTACAGCGGGAGACAAAAATGTTTTGAGCTCCTGCGAGTGAAACAAGGGTAATTGCGCTAACGACAATCATCAATCAAATGCTAATGTAAACCAAATAAAAGATCAACCCAAAATATATGTGAGGAGCAAAACTATGTATGTAGAGTTTACAAGATGATTTGTATTATCAAGAGTTCAAAATCTACAAATTCAACCCCTTTTTAAGTTACAAAGTGGTTCTATTTATAGTGTTTTGGCTGACGTGATATCTGTTGGATTAGAATTACGTGGCCTCAGCTCTTTGACCGAGGCTTTTTTAAGTGGAAGGAGGGCGAAATCTCCGAGATTTTATTAATATGTCTTCACTTGTGGGGGAGAAATACTATGGTTACAAATGATATTAATAAAATCAATAAATGAGGAAGTACTACTTCCTTTACAGTAAAAATAAAAGTAAAAGCAAAATACAAATACTTAAACTCTAGTACTGGGAAAACCATACATGTCAATCTGAGCAAGTGCCCTGATATGTCGTGGTAGGTCGACTGGTCCATATTTCTAGTATCTATGATGATGTCAACCCTTGGTAGCAAGTGCATCTGTAAATTGGTTCTCCTCTCTAAAGATGTGGGAAATCATATCTCTGTCAAAGGAAATGATATCTGTAATCTGTCTGAGTATCCCATGGATAGGCAACAGTCCGCTACCTCTGGTGATGCAGTGAATGGCTACAGTCGAGTCTGCCTCAACCCAAATATCTGACAAATCAAGATCTCTAGCCAGTAGTATCCCATCACGAATAGCCCTAAGTTTTACTTCTAGTATCATACACTGCCCATATGAAGTTGAGAAAGCCCTGATACATTTTCCTGCATGGTCCCTGATGATGCATCACCCACTCGCAAACCCATCATGGACACAACCATCAATGTTGATCTTGACAGATCCAAATGATGGAGTGCACCACCAAACCATGATAGGGAGAGGAGATGGGGGAAGAATCAAAGAAATACCAAAAAGTATAGCAAGTTTCATTTCATTACGACAATGTAACGGTCGGAATAGTCCACCAATATGGAGAAAGGATACTATACGGTAAACTCTCCAAATAATACGTCTCGAACTCATACGTATGTTCTGGTACTTAGCATTATTCCTCTCAAAGGTGATTTCATTTCAATTAAGGTTTTGATCTTCTCCAGGTTGGCTTCAATGCCTCTTTGATTGACTATGTAGCCTAGAAATTTTCCAAGGTAATCCCAAAGGAGCACTTTAGGGGGTCAAGCCTCATCCTAAACCACCTCAATATTTGGAAAGTTTTACTGAGGTGCTTGATATGGTTGTTTACCTACAAACTTTTCACCAGCATGTCATCACATATACTTTCATTAACTTTCCAATGGACGTAACGGTAAATAATTCCTTCAACGCTGACCTCCCAAGCACTCTGTAGTAGGCAAAATTGTTGTCCATGACCAGAAATTCCATAAAATGAAAAGCAGTTAAAGGTGTTCTTCACATCTTTATTGCCAGAGTGATTTTTCCTTTGGGACAATGCTATCGTCATGAAGCCATACAAGGGAGAGGTCATTGGGGTCAGCTCATGATTAACTTCCATTGTCAAATGTAGCTCCAAAGATGATGTTGATAGATCTTCCATTATCCACTAAAATTCTTTTTAGGCCATTGCGAGCTACAACGGCCCTCACTACTTGGGCATTACAATGTAGATAATGCACGCCAACTGAATTGTCTGGGTTGAAGGTGATAGGTTGAGCCCTTCTCTTGGTGGAGGGTCAGTCGTTTACTTGAAGCTCACCATGGGAAGGTCCCTTGCTTCCCTTGTATAGTTTCTGGATTTTCTCCCAACATACGGGCCTCCAAAAATTGTATCAATCTCTCTGATGGGTTCTCGACCAGTATCAGTTTGGGGGCTCCTTCTCTGCCTTTGACTATCCTTGGGTCTATTCCCATAATTATCCCTTCTTTGAGGAATGTTGCCTCTATTAGGTCACCTTGGCTCATCATTCTAGGCATGTTGGTTCACCTTAGGATGAGCGTCTTTTCGGAGGTGCCTATTTCTCCATTAATTATAATTATGAGGGTGCATTGAAATATCTCTGACCCAGCAGTGCTATGGCTATAGGAATGATGGTATCTCTAATAGAATGGTGATTCGTCCCTATTTATAGGTTCGATACCCCGTCCCCTTCCTCTTCTTATTTGAGGAAAATGTTGGTTGGGTCTACTTTGGTACATTTCAGTACTACGATTCACTTTCTCATAAGCTAAATTGGGCACTGCATTTAAAGTTGCTACAACCAATGCCTATCCTGGAATAAAAGAGGTCGTTTGTCCGACCTGGTGATCCATCAAATGTGAGGTTGGGCCCCTTTCTCTTTGTTTTAGAAGATGTGGGAGTCCTTGGTTTACCCTAACTCTGTGATCTCTTAATTCTTCATTGATGATCCCATGCCTTGTCATTTCCAGTAAGGCATCATAACTGGTAGGGTCTTTGTTTTGCACATCTCTCTAGAAGAGAAAGTTCATACCCAGTCATCCCCTTAAGGCTGTCAAAGCTTTCCTATCTGTCACTTGTGCACAGTAGGTCATCCCATCGGTCAAACAAGATAAGAAGCTTCTCAACGACTCGCTTTGCTACTGTCTCATGTCCTGTAAGAGCTGTATTGGCCCTTCACCCTCTTTACTGGTTCCAAAGTGCTTTAGAAAAGTCTTCTAGAAGTCTGGCCAACTTCGCATGCTCCCTTTCGGAAGCCTGTGTACTATACTTAGCTACTTCACCTAAAGTTAAGTGGAACGCTCTACACTTCATGGCAAGAGTGGCCCCTCTTAGACTCATGTGAGTCATGAAGCTATGAGACGCTTCACAGGATCACATCTTCCATCATATTTGGGGATCTTAGGAAGCGTGAAGTGGTTCAATACGACGGGCATTCTTAATCCCTTGTCAAAATGGTAAGTTGTCATCATCATCGTTAAGATCGCAGGACCTTTTTGGACCATCTGAGTTTTCATCTTCCCTAACCTAAGCTTTTGGAGGTGGTTGGAAAGATATTTCTTAGTTCCTAGCCTGTTTCGCTCTCCTCTCATGCTTATTTCTTGAGGAGGGATTTTGAGGCCTTTCATCACAACTCGAGTCACGCCTTTCAAAATGAGAAAGTTTCTGCTGCCTATTTCTAGATACAGGGAGAGGTTGAGCCTACCTATTCCTGGGCAGCCCTAGGCTCAGCCTGTCAAAGATACTTCTCGACCCCTTGGACATGTCCTCCGGGTTGTAGTTTGGAGGAAAGTAATACGGGGTCTCAATGGGTTGGTTAGTGGCATAGTTGGTAGATGTATCAACCCCAACTTTCCTTTCCTGGGGAGTTTCCTCCCTTGTGTAGTATGGATAGTCAACCATTTGGCTTTGGACCTCTTCTTCACTGTAGTAGTAACCTTCTTGCGAGGGGTCATGGAATACATTTCCTTTGGCTGTATATGGAGGTACTGGGTATCCTCTTTGGCCTTGTATACTCCTTAGCAGTTCATGTATAACTAGGTTCTGCTGGGTTATATCTCTGATATTTGCGACCATTGTAGCCACCTCCATTTTTAGGCTGGCAGCTATCCTAGACCCACCTCGTCTATAATACAGTGAGGTCTATGGCAAGTAGTCGGTACAACATGTGAGTGTTCCCCTTCTTCAAGGTTTTCCCTGACCCTTCGAGGCGCAGATCCTTCATTGTTTGAACTCAAGGTGATAAACTTTTTTCTGGGAAAATGATATTCCTAGACTAGCTTCCAATCGATCGGTTTATATCAGACTTTTTCAACGGTTCTTTTTTTAAGAACACTCATTTTTTTCAAAGGTTTGAAAATCGCTTCACTGTGAGAGTTAACTGGCTTTTTCCACTAGCTTTTTGTAGTTAAAATGTGTGGTTTCCCACAGATGATACCAATCTGTTGACCCCAAAAAAATGTAATGCAAACATGGACTACATATGTCAGGCCCACCCACGCTAATTCAAGCAAACATTGGCATGTTTTGATCAGACAATCGGTAAGAGAAGGAGAACACGTAAACACGAAAGATGCTTTATGATGTGAGATAGAAATTTTCGAGCACCGACGATAGTGATTAAAATGATTGCACTAATAAACAATCTCCTACAAAATGTAACTAAGGATTAAATTCACAAGTATTGAACAAGCAAGAGGTGTTCTTGAGAGTTTTTGATTTAGTATTCAAATGACTATCCAAAAATTCAAGATCCTGAAAGGTCCCTTACAATTTACAAAGATCACCTATTTAGAGTGTTTTAGCCGATGTAGTGTCCGTTAGATCAGAATTACGTAGCATCATCTCCTAGACTGAAGTCTCACATCATTTAGTCTATCATACAATAAATATATTAAGAACGGGTCCGCCGCCCTATACATTAGGCCAACACACTTGACACTCTTTATTATAAATGTTACATCAGTCATTCCTAAAGATTATCTATAGATCTTGTAAGAGACAACTTCAACTTTAGGGACTTCGGATAAACTAAGGGCTTTTGTCGGTGAGAGCTTCATATTGGTTGTCCTCTATGTGAAGCTTTGGCTTTTTCATTGATTTCTTATGTAGCGCTTCGACTTATAGCTTCGGCCATTCAGACCGTGTTTCGGCACATGAACTTCAGCCTTTGTTTAACTTCTATCCTTTTGACCACTTGGGTCTTTGTTGACTTTCCTTTCCACGTAGACTGGGATGTGGCACTTTGACTGGAGCCTCGATAGTGAGGCCTAACAATACCTATGTTGTTTCAACATCTTGCTTCCTAAAATCACTTTCTCCGATAGATCATCAAAAGTTTGGAGCTTAAGCCCTTTATCATTTTTTTGTTGTCATTAAACAAACTTACCCCAGGAGCTTTGGCAGCTATTTGGTCTGTCTACTTCCCATGAAGAACATAATCTTTGGCTGCTTGAGGTTTAAATGTCGAACTTTCAGAATCTATATCTTTAGCTCCAATTGTTAGAGAAATACTTGGTGATTTTGTCATACCTAGACTTAGTTTTTCCAAAAACGCTTTTCCAGAACCTTGAGTAGTAGCTTTTGAAGAAGAAAAATGTGAAGAAGCATTTTCATCCGTAACTTGTGGAATTTGGTTTAGAGAATGAAAATAATTATAAGGAAAATTGATTTTCATCTCAACTTTAATCAAATATTTGGTCTTGATCCAATAGTCAAATTATGAATATAAATAGACTAACTTGTTCTACTCGTCGAGTAGATCATTGTAGTATATTTGAAATCTCAAAATAAATTTCGAATGAATGAGAAATTGCAGTCTAATGTTGGATAGAAAAGAGGAAATACTGACCTGAAAAATGGCTAACTCTTTTGCTTCAAGCAATGAGACTGTCTCTCTAGCAACAAGCGAGCGAGAGAAGTTCTGATGAAAATGTGTCATTGTCGCTTAAGTGAGAGGTTAGCGACGGCAAATGTTGCTGAGTTTGGGACATGACACTTTACTCACAACCTTTCATCCTGTATAAATAGGACCATTTGGACTTCCATTATGCATCCCATATCATTTTGCATTAATCATTACATCAACTCTCTTACAAAATACTCTCCAAGTCATTCCAAAACCATTTTCTTGTAGAGAGAAAATTATCGTTCAAAGTTCACTATTACGTGTGATTTGAAGTGCTTCTACCACAAGTTGTATCTATTGCATCTTGGAAGACAAATGTCGTAGTCCATTAGCACCATTGCGGGGCAATATTGTCTTAAGGAAAAGTGTTTTCACTTGCCTCAAATTTCATTCTCCACTTTGTTTTATTCTTCTTACGTTCTTCTTTTCATTTTCTAGAGTATAATTACGCTAAACTTAAATATATTTTTTTGTCTAAACAACCATTTACATATACTACCATTTAATATTCTTAAGACAATATCGTTTGTTTCTGGTTGTTGTTGGACATCCTTTCTTTATATTTGGAATAAGCTTGTGTGTGCTATTCATTTTTTTTCATTACTTTATATGTTGAACTATTGTTTATAATATAAATGAATACTGTTGAGACTACTTCGAGTCAAACAATAAATGGTACAAACTATGTGGTTCTACCTTTGGCCATACATATATCAAACCCTCACACACCACATGGGGAATCATCGAAAAAGTTTGTGGGTGTGGATTTTAAAAGATGGCAATAAAAGATGTTATTTTACCTTAATATTTTAAATTTAACAAAGTTCCTAAAAGAAATGGCTCATACTGTACAAGAAGGAGAAAATAATCATGAGTCGATTATTACATTGGATGCATGAAAGCATTCGGATTTTCTCTGCAAAAAATTACATTCTAAATGGATTGGACAATGCACTTTATGGAGTGCATAGTTCGATGGACTCGGCCAAGGATCTATGGGATTCGTTGGAAAAGAAGTATAAGATCAAGGATGCCGGAACAAAGAAGTTCATTGTCGGCAAGTGTAACACCCCAAAATTTTACAAACACTAGAGTGTTACCAAAAATTCAATTTTTACGGAACAATAAAATAATATTCTTTAAATAAAAATATCTAGAATATCTATAATGAAAACATAATAACAAATTAAATAAATGTCTTTGAACAAATTAAACTGGCTAATGATTTAAAGGAAAAAAAAATAAACTTAATATTTTATCTCTTCGATTTCTCTTAGCAGTAGCATTCACCATCCCGTCACTGTTCCAATCGACCAAAACTAACCTTTAAAATTTTGTAAAAGTGAGTATTTAAAAATACCCAGTAAGATATATGCAGTTTTCATACACAATTATATAACAATAAAATAAACACTTCATACTACTATTCTCTTATGGAGTATATTGGTGACTAAGCGACACACCCATCTTAGGTCATCTTAAATTCCCGTAGGATCTCTTATCTCTTAATAAAGAACCCAAAGGTCCACTGACAATTCATGCATAAATTACTGAATATAAAAGCATAAGGACATGAACCACTTACATAAAAGTATCTTACCTTGATTTTAAAAGGTTGAAAAGAATAAAATCTTGCATGTAAAAGATCTTCTATGTTTCTATACTTTTTCTATTCATTCTCTCTCTACTGTGGCTCTTTTTATTTTTTGTGGTGAAATAATGAGAATTCTTACGATATTTATAGTTGAAATTCTCAATTGAGTTTGTATACAATTAGAATTTAATATGATGTATATAAGGAATTTGAAAAGAATTGATTTCAAAAAATAGAATTATGATTACTTTTAAACTTTATCAAATTAAGATTGAAATCAAACTCTATCTAAATCACAAAAAGATTATCATTATCAAAGTCAACATTTATCACTCTATCGATACATAATTATTTGGCTCAAAAAAGATAGGAATTTAAAACCTATTTCATTTTAGTCCTCTTTTTTTTCAAAATATTAAAAATATACTATATAAAACAAATACAATTTATTCTTAAATTTCGAGGCGCAAGTTTTTGGAGTACAAAATGGTAGATTCCAAAATTGTGATAAGTCAATTACAAGAATTTCAAGTTCTATTTCATGACATACTGTTGAAAAGATAGAACTGAGTGAGTCCTTCCAAGTTGCAGCCATCATTGAGAAACTCTTTCCTATGTGGAGAGATTTCAAGAACTATCTCAAACACAAACGCAAGGAGATGAATTTGTAGGAATTAATAGCCTGTTTGAGGATCGAGGAAGACAATAGAAACATCGAAATGATATCTATTGTTCAACTTGGAGCAAATTTTGTTGAAACTGGTTTGAAGGTTGTCAAAAAAAAAAAAACGTAAGATCTCTGGTGTTGTATAAAAAAGAGACAACTCCAAGAATGCCAAGAAGAACGTACAAGCAAATGTGGTTGAAAGAGACATCATTTCTGAAGGGATACAAGAGATGAATCTTTCAGCGGCTGTTTCTGAATGTAATAATGGGTTGATACTGGTGCTACCCGTTACATTTGTGTAGACAAGACTATGTTCTTTAACTACAAAGAGTTAAATGGAGAACAACTTTTCATGGGAAATTCTGCAAGTTCTAAAGTTAAAGGACAATGAAAATTTACTTTGAAGAAGACATTCGGTAAAGAGCTCGTCCTCAACAAATCTATGCGTAAACTTATGAATAAAAGTTTAATTCCGACGCTTAAGATTGATCCTAATCATAAGTATGAAGTACGTGTTGAAGCAAAGTTGGCCAAAATACCTTTTCACTCAATTCAAAGGAACACGATCCATTTAGAATTAATACATAACGATATATGTGACTTGAAATTTTTTCAAACTAAAGGTGGTAAGAAATATTTTATAACTTTCATTGATGATTGTACAAAGTGTTGTTATGTCTTTCTACTATGATGTAAAGTTGAAGCCTTAGATGTCTTTAAACATTATAAGACAAAAGTTGAAAATCAACTTGGTAAAAGAATAAAAAGTATTCGTAGTGATAAAGGTAGTGAATACGGGGTACCATTTGAAGAATATTATTTTGAGCATGGAATCATTCATCAAACAACGGCACCTTACTCATCCCAATTAAATGGTGTTACTGAACGCAAAAATCAAGCTCTTAAAGAGATGATAAACTCAATGTTGATAAGTTGGGGTCTATCTCATAAATTGTGGGATAAAGCTATTCTGCCGACAAATAACATTTTTAACAAACCACCCCTTAAGAAAATGGAAGAAACTCCATATGAACTATGGGAAGGTCATCATCATTCTTACCAATACTTGAAAGTATGGGGGGTGTTTGGCTAAGGTTGAAATACCTAAGCTTAAACAAGTGAAAATTGGTCCTAAGATGATTGATTGCATATTTATTGGGTACGCCAATAATAGTAGTGAATATCATTTCCTCGTACATAAATTTGAAATTCAAGATGTACATGAATGAACAATAATTGAATCAAAAAATGCATCATTTTTTAAGAATATTTTTCCATATAAAAAAGGAAAATGCAGTTCAAATAAAAGAACTTATGATACTACAAATGACACTTCGAATGAGAAAGAACTAAGGAGTAGTAAAAGGGTTAGAATAACTACTTCATTTGACCCATATTTTCTAACCTATATGGTAGAAAATAAACCCAAAAACTTTCAATAAATCAATGTCTACTCTGGAAGCACCACATTGGAAAAAAGCTATCAATAGTGAGATAGATTTTATAATGCAAAATCATACTTCGGAGGTGATTTACCATCTGAGAACAAGCCTTTAGAGTGTAAATGTATTTTCAAAAGGAAACTAAAACCAGATGGATCCATTGATACATATAAGGCTAGATTGGTTACCAAGGGATATAGACATATAGGTAAAAAGAAGGACTTAACTTCTTTGATAACTACTCACCCGTAACTAGAATCACCTCAATAAGGTTGTTAATTGCTTTTGCAACATTACAAAACTTTGAGATTCATCAAATGGATATAAAGATGACATTCCTAAATGATGAGTTAGAAAAAGAGATGTACATGAAACAACCCAAATGATTCATCTCTCCTATCACAAACAAAAGATTTGTAAACAAGTTAAGTCCTTGTATGGATTGAAACAAGCTCCTAAATAATAACATCAAAAGTTTGACAATACAATGTTGTCTAATAGGTTTAAGATAAACGAGTGTGACAAGTGTGTATATATTAAACATAAACCAAAGGCCTATGTGATTGTATGTTTATATGTAGACGATATATTGATAATGGCCAATAGTCATAAAATAATGCTAAACGCCAAGAGAATGTTAAAAAAAAAAATTGATATGAAAGATTTGGGTATGGTTGATGTAATATTAGGGATTAAAATCTCTAGAACATCAGAAGAAATTATACTTTCCCAATCTTACTACATTGAGAATATAATTAAAACGTATAATGTACTTGAGGAAAGTCCTGCGAAAACTCCCATTGACACAAGTTTACACTTAATCAAAAATACAACTGAATGTTTGTCACAACTAAAATATTCACAGGTTATAGGTAGTCTTATGTATATTACAAACTGTATTCGACCAGACATGGCATTTGTTGTAAATAAACTTAGTAGATTCACAAGTAATCCAAGTCGTAATCATTGGAAGGCTTTAACAAGGGTTCTTAGGTACTTAAAGTACACTTTAAACTATGGATTACACTTCACAAAATATCCCATGGTATTAGAAGGATATTGTGATGTGAATTTGATATCTGATATAAAAGAGTCTAAATCTGCTAGTGGTTATATTTTACCATTGGTAGAGCTACTATATCATGGAAGTCGACAAAGCAAATGTGTATAACTCGATCAACTATGGAATCAGAGTTTATTGCTTTGGACAAAGATGGAGAAGAGGTAAAATAGCTTCATAACTTCTTCGAAGATGTTCCACGTTGGCCTAAGCCGGTACCTGCAATTAGTATTCATTGTAGCATATATAAATGGTAAGTCTAGACATATACATCGTAGAGACAATACTATTAAGCAACTAATCTCGGTATCATCCCTATAGATTATGTGAAGTCAAAGGAGAACAAAGCGGATCCACTTACTTAAGGTTACCAAGAGATCAAATATGTTGCCTATCAAATAGAATGGGATTAAAGCCTACTACCTAAGCACAATACGATTAAGCAACTGATCTCGATAACCCTACCTTGTTGACTGGAGATCCCAAGATCTTAGGTCAATGGGACAACTAAGTTATGAAGATTGAATGAAGCACTTGGGAAAATATTTCCTAACTTAGTCCTGTGATTATTAAAGTACTTTCTATAGAATGTTAAGGTTAAGATATCATTTTAATGATTCCTATATCTTGATTAAGTCAAGTGGAGTATCGTAAAATACTCTTAATAGGAGGTCACCTATGTAAGTATGAGATGGGACTACCTCAATGAAAATTGTTCAATGTCTAAAATTTTCTAAACACTTATGAAACCCAAAAATTGGTTCAGGGCCAAAATGAATTAAGTCATGAGAACCATGAACGATTTAGAAAAGATTTCTGTGTGAGTATTATTATCTTTGTTTACACCAATAGCCGAATGATTTAAGACATCACGTTCACCAATTAACCAAATAAATCTGAAAGTATTTCATTAAGGAAGGTTCAAGGCAGAAAACTAAATTACCTTATGCATTGTTTTTTTGCTCTTTCTCTACAATGCATCATAGTTCTACATAACATGAGCATATTCAAATTTCTATTCATGTGAGGGATTATTGGAATTTGGTTTAGAGAATGAAAATAAAATTTAAGTAGAGAAAAGTAACTTTCATATCAACTTCGACCAAATATTCAGATTTGATCCGATAATCAAATTATGAATACAAATAGACTATCTTGTTCTACTCGTCGAGTAGATAGTAGAATCTCAAAATCAATTCCGGATGAATGAGAAATTGTTGTCCAAAGTTGGATAGAAAAAAGGAAATACGGGCTGGAAAATGACTAATTCTATCGCTCACCTATCACTCTAGCGATGAGACTATCACTTGAGCGATAGTCTAGCAACAGGCGAGTGACTTTTGATAAAAATGTATCACTATCGCTCGAGCGAGAGCCTAGCTAAAAGCTAGTGACAACAAATGTTGCGATCTTTAGCAAAGGTTACTGAGTTTGGAGTGCGTCACTTCACTCACAACCTTTCCTCCTCTATAAATAAAACTCTTGGACGTCCATTTTGCATTGATCATTACATCAAAACTTTTGCAAAATACTCTCCAAAAATCATTCCAAAATCATTTTCTTGTAGAGAGAAAATTATCGTTCAAAGTTCGATGTTGCTTGTGGTTTGAAGTGCTTCTACCACAAGTTGTATCCGTTGTATCTTGGGAGGCAACTATCGTGTCCATTAGCACCGTAGCGGGACAATATTATCTTAAGGAGAAAGTGCTTTCACTTGCCTCGGATTTTGTTCTCCACTTTGTTTTATTCTTTTTATCCTCTTTCTTTCCACTTTCTAGAGTTTAATTATGCTCATGCGAATTAAATTTAAACATTTTTCTTTGTTTGAACTACCTTTTACATATACTATCATTCAACACCTTGTGCTAGAATGAAATTAGTTGAAGTTTTGCCATCCTTAGCTTCAATTTCAAACCTCTATTTAATATTAAGATGAACAGAGTCATTTTCAACTCTTTGATTGATTGAGAGTTTTTCTTTCTCTTTTTTGATTGGTAAATGTAAATATGTATAGATCAAAAATAGAGTACAACCACTCCGGGCATATTCAGACTTACAAAACAAATACTACAAAGATCTAATTACCTAAATCAAGAGATTCAAAATGAATTATAGTTAGGAAAATTCAAAAAAAAATNAAGTTTAAGGTATTCTGTTGTTCTGAAATTTCTGAAAAGAAGACCTCGCTGGATCTGATACGAAATTTCATCAAGGTGCGGTGGAGTATTAAAGGTTTCTTTTTCAGTTAATAACATGTAACGGCCACGTAAGGTTTTCATCCGTTTCGCATCAGAGGATGATTTGATATTGTCTTTGCAAGAGAATCCTCAGATCTTGATGGCATATCCTACAGATTGGTTATTTGGTCCCCAAATTTTGATGAGGATACAGAGTCTTCACTGATCCCTGTGTGGGTATTTCTTCCTAGACTCCCTCCCCACTTTTATCACGAATCTATGTTGCGAATTATCACCGGTGCCTTTGGCCAGTTTTTGAAGAGGGTTAACTTCACGGCTTGTGCGTCCCGTACGGATGGGGTACGCGTCTGTGTAGAGGTTGATATTTCTAAGCCTCTGGTAAACTCTTTCTGGTTGGACATCCATTTCCACCCCTTTAGTCGACATCATGAGATTGTCTATGAAAAATTCCCATTGTTCTGTCATTATTGTAGGTCTATGGGCTACTTGGAGACGGCTTGTCACAAGAAGAAATAGACTGGAGAAATCAATATCCCGAAAATAAGTCACCCTAAAAAGATCTGGCAAAAAAGGATAATGTAGATGGTATTACAAAATTAGCACAGGATAAGGAATCCCTTTCAGCGAAATAGGTCGACAGATTAGCAGAAAAACGTAACATGATTTTACAGCGGGACAGATTGATTCCTTCGACCTCAACTCTATTTGGCCGGAATGATGGTAGAATTGTTGCTGTCCTTGGTAACTTGGAAGAGCACGTTCCAATGCAGAAAATTGATGAGGAATCGAAAAAGAATTTGGAGGACAATGTAACAGACACCAGTACAAGAAATGAGGACTGTAACGTGATTGAAACCAACAACGAAATTTGTAGAGCAACTAATGCGAGGTTACAAGATAATAATTTGGAGCAGGCTATAGTGAGAGGGAATGCTAACGCTACCCAGGATCTGTTAGTTATGGATATTATGGACAACATTATGGACCTAGTAATTAGAAGAGAACCTCTTCCCCACCCCTCACCGAATTCAGTCAATCTACTTAACGGGGACACTACAATGGAGGTTCAGAGTTTTTCTGATGGTGAGTATGAAAATGAATTACCTGAATTGAATGTCTTAAATTATGACACAGATCATATCAGTTTACCCACAGCTAAAAAATGAAGGGGGAATGGTCGTAAAAAGATAGTTTGGTATCACCACTAGATCCAAAAAATCGTATTGATGATGAATATTATTATATGGATCGCGAGAGGTGTGGTGTCCTCCAAGGGTAGATTAATGGGGATGAAGAGATAGTATAACCCTTCTATTTTAGTTATCATGGAACCGTTTATTTCTGTTGAGAAAATTGTCGTTAGGGCTCGACACTTAAGATTCCCACACTATGCATCTAACGTCAGTGAAGGAGAAAAAATTTGGATTCTCTGGAATAATGAAGTGTCTTTTGAAATTAGAAGTCTATCGGAGCAAGAGATTTTTGGAGGGATCTCATTTAGAAGTGTACGGGTGTTCTATTCTTTTGTATATGCCAATTGTTGTCAAAGATGAAGAAGGGACTTATGGGTGAAACTGACAACCTTAGTTAATGGAAATGTTGGATGGTTCATAGGAGGAGACTTTAATATTGTCCGTTCCAGTGGGGAAAAATTAGGTGGTCTGTCCACCTCTTCTATGGCCATGCGGGAGTTTAACCACTTTATTCATGACTCAGGCCTAATGGATATCCCTTTCGATGGCCCGAAACTATCGTGGTGTAATGGGCAAAAGGGTACAAAATGTATATGGGCTCAACTTGATCGTATTCTGGTAAATCAAAATTTTAAGAACCTATTCCCATCTGCTGCACTATCTTATTTGGAACGTACATCGTCGGATCACTGCCTGATGGTTTTGCAATGTAGAGATAATTTGAGTTTGACATGCCCCAGACCGTTCATGTTCTTAAGTATGTGGTGTTCTCACAATGGATTTCTGCCCCTGGTGAAACAAATTTGGGATATGCACGAGTCTGGTTCTCCAATGGTATATCTCACACGCAAATTGCGGACCTTAAAAATTGTTTGAAATCTTGGAATGTTGAGGTGTTTGGAAGGGTGCAACATGAAATAAGTAAGACTGAAAATAATTTAATGCAACTAGAACAATCTTTGATGGAAAGTTTTTCATTGGAAACTGAAACCAAGCTTTTGCAATGCCGAAATCAATACGTAGTTTGGCTTGAAAGAAAGGAAGCTTTACGGAGGCAAAAGTCACGCATTAAATGGCTTAAGAAAGGTGACGGTAACACAAAAAAAATTCATGCATCGATCAAAAATAAAACAAAGAGCCAAATTACCAAGCGCATTATCCTTGAAGATGATAGTGAACTGAGTTCAAAGGACGAAATTCTTGAGGGAGCATGCAGTTTTTTCAAAATCTTTTCTCAGTTACACCTATCTCCATGGATACTAAAGTTCTTGACCTCTTGCAGCCGATCATTCATGCGGAGGAGAATATGACACTTTGTAAACTGCCTATTTTGGGAGTTTAAGGCTGCTCTTTGGTCTATTCCCAAAGATAGTAGCCCTGAACCTGACGATTTTAACTCGAGTTTCTTTACTAATGCCTGGGAAATTGTCCAGTCAGATCTTCTTGCCGTGGCTACAATTTTTTTTGGGGGATGCCCTCTAAATTGTGCTTTGGGGACAACTAACATTGTTCTTATTCCTAAGGTCAACTGCCCCAAAAGTTTTGATAAGTTTCGGCCTATTAGTCTTTGTTTGGTGGTATACAAGATTCTATCCAAAATTATGGTCGTTAGAATGGCCCCCTTACTTGACAAAATAATTTCTCGATAACAGTTAGCCTTTATTCAAGGCAGGAGTATTTATGATAATATATCTATTGCTCAGGAGATGGTGCATAGTCTTCATAAGAAGGTGAGAGGTGGAAACACGTTATTAAAGTTTAACATGGCCAAAGCTTATGATAGAGTAAATTGGCAATTCCTTCTGGAGAGTTTAAGGAGATTGGGTTTTTCAGACCAATGGCGAAATCTTGTTTTTAATTGCATTTCCTTTCCGTGCTACTCAATCATGCTTAACGGTAAAACACGGGGATTTTTCAAACCATCTAGAGGACTTTGCCAAGGTGATCCATTGTCCCCATATCTGTTTATCTTGGCATAAGAGCTCTTATCTAGAATGATCAACCAAGCATATGATAGCAACCAGGTCCAATCGTTTCACTCCGGAGGTATTATAGTTAGCCATTTATTTTATGCTGATGACTTGCTTATTTTTTCCAATGGACGGAAAAGGTAGATCTCTAATCTCCTTGATATTATTAAAAATTATGAATTGATTTCGAGTCAACAGGCAACTATGAAATCCTCTATTTTTTTTTCCAAACACATCATCGCTACACGTAAAAGAAAATTATTGGCTGTTTCGGGTTTTGAGGCAGGACTCTTACCTTGCACCTACTTGGGCGTACCTCTCTACACTAGAAGATTATTGCAGTGTATGTTTGAACTGATGATGGCTAAAATACAGAAGAAGCTAGCTGGTTGGAAGGGGCACCTACTTTCTTTTGGTGGTAAAATCACCTTGATCAAGCACGTTCTTAGCAGCATTCCTATTCATATGTTATCGGTTATAAATCTGCCTAAAGGTGTTCACAACGAACGAAACTGCATTTTCTCTTCTTTCCTCTAGAATTCAACTGATGGCTCGAAGAAGAGAAAATGGGTTGCTTGGAGAAAAATCTGTTTTCCAGAAGAAGATGATGGTCTAGGCATTCGAGATTTTGGTGAGGTACAACAAGCTTTATTTATGAGATTTGCATGGAAGTTGATTGTTGGGAAATCCTTTTGGGCTGAATATTTCCGTTCTAAGTACATGAAGAACAAACATGTGGCTATGCTGGAAACTTATCCCACTCATTCTCGTTTTTGGAAGGGGGTACTCTCGGCATTGCCTATTGTGCTGCAAAATACTTTTTGTCGTGTCTGAGATAGTTATTCTAATTTTTGGTATGATAACTGGATGGGATCCCAAAGTCTATCCGAAGCAGGTCTAGTAGTTAAGGAACCAAAACTAACAATTAAAGATCTTTTGGCGATTAATGGTAAATGGAATGGAAGCCGACCGAGGGAGCTAATGGAAGAAAATCAGGCAGCTGCTATTGAATGTGTGCACGTTAAATTATATGAAACCCACGATCAGTAAATATATGGAAGCCTAATAAAGATGGCTCCTTCTCTACTAAAACGGCCTAGGAGTTAATTCGGAAAAAATGGGTAATCTGTCCATGGAAAAAATGGTTGTGGCAACACCATGTTCCTCAAAGAATTTCTTTTGTCTCTTGGCGAGCTCTTCTAAAATGCCTACCTATTGATGAAGTAGTCCAAAATATTGGGATTCCTATGGCTTCTAAATGTGAATGTTGTGTTAAGCCCTCGGTGGAAACCATCAATCATATGCTGTGTAATGGGAAAATGGCAAAAAATGTTTGGAATTATTTTGCATCCCACTTCAATTTATCTCTCCCTACAGTAACTACTTGGAAAGGTATGATGGACTTATGGGCTAAACATGTCTCTGGATCTTCACAGGCTGGAGTACTTCGCGACATCACTCCACTAATCATTACATGGAATTTATGGAAAAGTAGATGTGAATCCCGTATGGTTGGACACCCCAGTTCGTGGTAGAAATCTGTTTGGCAGATCAAGTCTATGCTGTCCTAGATTGCTATTCTGATAAACAAGGTCAAGAAAATTTCAGCTCGCGATGTTTCTTGTTTGTGCTTCTTAAACTACCCTATAAACACTATTAAACATACCAAGGTACAACTAATCAGCTGGAAGAAACCTGAGGGTAAACAACTGAAGTTAAATATTGATGGTGCATCAAAAGGAAACCCAGGTCCAGCCGGCGGCGGTGGGATTCTGCGCAACAGCAAGGGAGTTTGTTAGGCTGATTTTTCTCATCACTATGGCTCTTGTACTAACATGGTGGCTGAAGCACGTGCCCTTCTTGATGGGCTTTGTCAGTGTAGGGACCTACAACTAAGTAATACTATTGTTGAAACCAATTCAAAAATAATGGTAGAATGGCTTACTAAAGACGCCTGCACCCTATGGTGGTTATGGGAGTTTTGGGAAGAAATTTTGGAACTAATCTTCATGCTTAAAGCTCAAGTTCATCATGTGTTTCGTGAGCTTAATATGGTGGCTGATTTCTTTGCAAAACAGGGCTGCAATGGATCCTCTGGTGACCTGCCCATTGGCGATGAAGTCCCGACATTTCTTAGAGGGATTTTGTATACGAATAGTTTGTAATTACCTTATCTTAGACGTTGATGCGTACAAAATTAATTCTCATTTTGTAATCTCGGCTTTCCTCTACCACAAGTGAGGTCTTTCAATAAAATTCAAAACTTTCAGTTAGAAAAAAAAAAGTTATTAAGATGTTTCAACTTCCTAACGGTACATATTGAAATTAAGGTTTTCTCTTTTATTATTATTTTTTATTAATAAAATATAAAATTTTGATTACTTTTCTACCTACCAAGACAACTCGAATATATATAGTTCAAAATCATTTCTTCTCAAGTCCAATTTATTTTGTTTAACACGAGCTTCAAAACGAATATAATATATGATATATTTTATCAACTTCTAAAATGCTTTAGTTATTCGACCCAAATAGGATTTACAACAAATTCTATTCACATACATAAGAAATAAATATTTTTATGTAAAAAAGCGCGTGGAGCTTATTTTTAACTTTTGGACTTAAGATATGTCGTCCCAACTTTAAAATTTTAAGACAAGTACGCGCAAATTTACTATCGTGACAAATCTTTAATTTGAACTCTTAGGAAAGGTTGTAGCGACCTAATAATATAAATCAGATTATTTTCGAGTTACATAAGAAAATTTTATTTGAAAATGACATAAGATTTGTTTTTTTGGTCGCTACAACTCTCCCCACTTAAAATAATTTCATCCTCGAAATTTAACTTACTTGTTTGAGGAGGTCGGGATACTTGGCTAAGATATCTTCCTCCCTTTCCCATGTAGCCTCATCTTTACCATGTTTATCCCATTGGACTTTGACTAATGGAACCCTTCGATTTCTTAAAACGTGCTCCTTTCTCTCTAGAATCACTGCAGGAGCTTCTTCGTACGCATGTTGCTTTGGACATCAAGTGATCGAACATTCACCACATGACTAGGATCCAGGATGTACTTTCTCAACATAGAAACGCGAAATATGTTGTGCACTACTAAAAGTTTGGGTGGCATTGCTAAACAATATGCCACATTCCCAATTTTTCCAATAATCTCAAATGGACCTATAAATATAGGACTTAATTTTCTTTTCTTTCCAAATCGTAGTATTCCCTTCATCGGTGCCACTTTGAGAAATACTTTATCTCCAACTTGAAAAGTCAATTCTTTTCTCCTTTTCTAATTTTATGTATAGCCTCTACGGGCTTCTCGACTAACTCTGGACCCAAAACTCTCCTTTCACCAATTTTGTCCCAGTATAATGGCGAACGACATCGTTGACCATACAAAGCCTCATACGGTGCCATACCAATAGTGGCTTGGAAACTATTGTTGTATGGAAATTCAACAAATGGCAAATGATCTTCCCACCTCCCAAATCTAGGACACAAGCTCGCAACATATCTTCAAGAATCTGGATAGTTCGTTCAGATTTTCCATCAGTCTGAGGATGGTATGCAGTACTAAATATTAACTTGGTACCCATAGCTTTCATTTCTGAAGGCTTATCCAAAACTTAGAAGTAAACCTCGGGTCTCTATCTGATATGATAGAAACTGAAATACCATGAAGCCACATAATTTCTCAGACATAAATCTGTGCAAGTTGTTCTAAGATATAGGTAGTCCTAACTGGCAAGAAATGAGCAGATTTTGTCAGCTGATCCACAATTACCCAGATTGCATCATGACCTCTCACTGACATAGGAAAATCGACGACAAAATCTATTGCAATCTTCTCCCATTTCCATTCGGGTATGTCCATGGGATTCCATGACCCGACGGCCTCCAAAGCTCAGCCTTTACCTGTTGATAAACCATGCATTTGGATACAAATAGAGCTATCTTTCCCTTTATATTTCTCCACCAAACTGTGTCGGTCAAATCTTTATACATTTTAGTGCTGCATAAGGAACGGAATGAGCTTCAGTCATAATCTCATTGCTCCATACTTTATCCTCTCGCACGTACAGTCGGCCTTTAAACATCAGGGCTTTATCTTCGACTATTTCAAATCCTTTTCTCTTCTCCGTTCCTACGTCAGCCCTGATCTTTTCCAAAAAAAGATCATCTTTTTAAACAACTACTATTCTATCCTTGAGGGTCGGTTGCATAGTAAAACTTGCTAATATTGTCGACGTCCTTACTGGAGAAGTTAATACCTCAATTCTCATGTTCTCAAACTCTCTGATTAATATATCTTGTCTTGTACACAACACTAACAATTGTCCCATGTTCTTTCTACTCAACGCATCAGCGACTACATTAGCCTTACTAAGATATTCTTCGTGTTGATGAAAATCTCTCGAGTATTCCAGTATGTCGTCAATAAATATAATGACAAACACGTCCAAATACGGATGAAATACTCTATTCATCAAGTCCATAAACACTGCAGGGGCATTTGTCAAGCCAAAGGGCATTACCGTAAACTTATAATGCCCATATCGAGTCCTAAATGTCGTCTTTGGTACATCTACCGACTTAATCTTCAGCTGATGATAGCCCGACCTTAAATCAACTTTTGAGAACATGGATGCATCTTTTAACTAATCAAATAGATCATCAATCCTTGGAAGGGGATACTTATTCTTGATTGTCAACTTATTTAGTTCACGGTAGTCGATGTACATCCTCATAGTACCATCTTTCTTCGTTACAAAGAGTACCGGAGCTCCCCATGGAGATACACTTGGTCTAATGAACCCTATGTCTAGAAGTTCTTCTAACTACATCTTCAACTCTTGTAATTTCTTTGGTGCCATTCGGTATGGGGTTTTGGATACAAGAGTAGCTCCAAGTACCAGGTCTATCATGAATTCCACTTGTCTATCGGGTGGAGTACCTAGCATATCATGGAGAAACATGTCTACATACTCTCGTACTATTGGTATATCATCTAATGCTTTCTCTTGAGATGAGCTACTACTAAGACTGACAAGATTCCCCTGACAATCAAGCTTCTTCAACATGCTCTCGGCCTTTAAAGCAGAGATGACACGAGAAAGTGCCTTAATCTTCGACCCATAAAATCTAAACTCCACTTTTCCCGATCTTCCAAAAATTACCTCTCTTTCAAAACATACAATCGTGGCTCGATTTTCACCTAACCAATCCATACCTACTATAATATCAAAATCTTTCATCTCTATAACATACAAGTTGGCTCCTAGAATCAGTCCATCAAAATTTATCTGTACCTCCTTAGCTATTCTATCTGTAACAATAGTTCCCCCTGATGGCATGCTAACCTCTAGTACACTAACATTCTTCTGACATGAAGCATTAATCTTAACTAGACATGCACAAGATATGAATGAATGTATCACACCAGAATCAATCAGGACGTAAATAGGAATACTAGAGATTGATAAAAATACCTGTGATCAGGTCCGAATTTTGGCCAGCCTCATCATGAGTCAAAGCAAACACCCTTGCTTTTCCTTCCTTTTCTTGCTTAGGTTTCTTAATCAATGGGTACGAGGAAGCCACATGGCCAGGTTGGCCACATTATAGCCCATAAACTTTCCATACAAACATTCTCCCCTGCGAAACTTGTTACACTTAGGACATTGAGGTAAATGATTGCTCGACTGGCTCGTAGGTGTCTGTTTCTTAAACTGTCCATTATTCTTCTTCTTATCCTGCCACTTCCTTTTTTAAAGTCATTGCATTGTCCCTGATTTACCCACTTCACACCCGAGTAGGTCACTATCTGAGCTTTCTTTACCACAACCTGAAAAGTGGTGAGATCGTATGAACTCACAATCTGCCTGATCTCTGGACGCAGGTCTCTCTCGTAACGTTTTGCCTTCATGAGTTCAGTACTTACAAGATGTGGGGCATATCGGGATAATTCCTCAAACTTGCTCTCATACTCAGAAATTTCCATATCTCCATGTACCAGTCTTAAAAATTTCGTCTCCTTATAGTCTTGCAGAACCTGTGGGAAAAAAAATTTCTGTTAGCTCCATCTTGAACTGAATCCAAGAGATGTGACGGAAAATCTTCTCTATATTACGCAACCACTCGTCAACTGCCAGAGGGTCTTTTCTACCATCAAAGGTAGGGGATCGATATCTACAAAATTGTTCTATCGTCAGAATAGGTGGTACAACTGGGTATACTGGTGGCGCGGCGGTGCTTGGGGAGCTGGTGGTGCTTGTGGAATTAGTGGAGCTTGAGATGCTGGAGGTGTAGCCTGAGCAATCTCTGGCCTTAACTCCCTAATTGTCCTCGCTTGCGCCATCTTCCTATATACTAGAATAATCACAATCTCATTTAGTTACTTACACAACCAAAAAAAAAATTTTTTTTGTGCAATGTTTTTGTTCTTATCTCAAAAGAAATCCTTCAAGAGGAATACAGATAAGTAAAAAAAAATGTCTGGCTCTAATCAACAGAAAAGCAAGGAATCCTACTACTAAAATTTCACTCATTTATTCATCATTACCATCATCGTCACTACAGCCTCCATGAATCCTAGGTTTCTTAGAAGGCTAAGCCTCATCGTCTAAAATGGGTGGAGGTGCATCCTTACGAATGTACATCTCAGTAGGTACACTATCGTCCTCAGGGATCTCAAGTCAAGCCAACTTCCACTGCTCAATCAGCTCTGCGTAGAAAGCCTCATAGTCAATCTCTTGGGGCAAGGTAGGCACGGCAATTTCCCATAAATAATCGTAAATCGATTCAGCCACCTCTAGCCATTTTTCCGGTAAGGTATTAATAAGGAGGCGGGTGGCGTGACGACCAGTGACCACATGTCCTAGTCCCCTCATCTCTCTCCACCTTACTAACATCTCCCAAATGTGCTAGCCTATATTGTGTGCTGGATTCCATCGGTACTCTTCATATTGCCTCACGATCTCATATCGACGAAGCATCAATGAACTCGTCTTCCTTCTAGTTCTCTTAGTCCGTACCATCTGAGTCATAGCAATTATTCAAAGTCCAATAAGTGGGTATCTAATAAGTTTTAGTTAATTTTTGAGGACTTAAATAAACATTTAATCTGGTCACGATCTCAAAAGTACTTAGTGCAATAATGATTTCTACAAAAATATTCAAATTCCAACATATACTGATATTCGTACATACATTTCAAATGTTGTACGTTGAATAAACGTCCTCATGCTCATCACATTATATAAGCATATTTATAAAACATTTTTTTACCTCAAAATGACATAGCGCAGCTATGGCAGACATAGTGTTCAGGATCCTTTAAAAAGAAATTTGATAAACTTTATATGTGACATAATTTCTAATAGAAGTCTACAAAAAAATAAACCTTGGCTCTGATACCAAGTTGTAATGCCCCATTCTAGGAACTCAAAGCGTTAAAAGTCTTCTTAATTTGAGCTTTTTAATGTCAACCGAAATAAATTTCAAATAAGAAAAATTTGAAGTTTGAAATATATTATAAAAATATGATAAGAGATAATTGTCTATATAGACTTAGACAATTACGGTAAAATTTGATTTTGGGAAACATTCGAAAGAAAAATCAGCAATACCAATTGCGAAGCAGCGGAAAGATAAAAATTGTTTGACCTAGCAAATGTCGACTAAAAATCATGAAATTTTATTAGAGACTATGAAATTCATATGCGTACATCATATAAAAATTGGGCTTGCATCGATAATGTTTGAAGCAAAAAATCATTTTTCAACTATGCTGGACAAAAATATTTGAACTNTAGCAGTCTACTAAAATGGACATAGCTCCTTCTCTAAATAATAATTTATGGTAATTCCAAATGCCACTGTTAGAAGATGCATAGATCTTTCGAACCCAACTTATTTTACTCAAAAATATGCACCGTAGCACAAGTTATACCATTTTTAAATAGGTAGACAGAATCTGAAATTCAATCCAGCAATAAATAAACTTCATGTATAGTCATTCAATCATTTCTAAATTACAGTCGATAAGCATCGAAAATAATTTAAGAAAAAAAGAAAGTAAACATATTTAAAATGTCGTCTAAGTGTTCATAAAAATGAAAATTTTACTAGAAAGTTAAATGCATTCTAAGTCACCGAGCACTTGCCACCACTTCACGCCACTGCCATGCCTTCAAATAACCTGTAAATTTTGTAGGGATGAGTATCACGAGTAATACTCAGCAGAAAAACACTTAAGTAGATAGATAAAAATATATTTTCTAGAATTGCAATCATTGGTTATTTATGTCAACGTCAATTTCTAACGAACCAGTGATCAATCAGTCCGCTTACTCTCAGGTTTTGATAACCCGTCTCTAAACTCATCATCTCGGGTTTAAATGACCCCTTTCATAATCTCTTTATCTCTTATTTGAACCACCCAAAGGGTGCTTCCATCATGAGCAACACAATAACACGTTAATGCAATTCGAAAATAAATAATTTTTACTCTAATTACAATAGTGTCGTAAGCAACATCCCTACCTTAAACACTTGGAGTTTTAATACCCTTTCCTTACGGAAAATTTTGTAGTAAAATGCAGCGTACTCTTAACCTTTCCTTCAGAAAATTTGCAAATTCTAAGTACCTTAAAACTATGGAAAAAGGGCAAAGTGATTTTTACTTAATTTGAGAGAGATAACATGGCCTTCAGGTAGAAGAAAATTGTTGTTTCTCGAACAAAAAAAAAAAGCAAGTGGCAAAATGGCAATGACCAAGATGGGAATGGGAGTAAAACAAATATAAGTGAAATGTTAAAGTGGCAATTGGTAGATTTTAAGGGTAACGTGACTTTTCAATTGCATGGCAGTTTCTTTCTTTTTCTTTTTCTTTTTCTTTTTAATTATCATTATGAGTTTTAATTACTATAAGGAAATTAATGTATTAATCATGTTTAAGCTATTAAGATGTTTCAACTTCCTAATCGTACGTATTGAAATTAAGGTTTTCTCTTTTATTTTTTTTATTAATAAAATATAAATTTTTATTACTTTTCTACCTACCAAGACAACTCGAATATATATAGTTCAAAATCATTTCTTCTCAAGCCCAATTTTTTTTTGTTTAACACGAGCTTCAAAACGATATAAAATATGATATTTTTATCAACTTCTAAAATGCTTTAGTTACTCGACCCAAATAGGATTTACAACAAATTCTATTCACATACATAAGAAATAAATATTTTATGTAAATAAGTGCGTGGAGCTTATTTTTAACTTTTGGACTTAAGATATGTCATCCCAATTTAAAATTTTAAGAAAGTACGCGCAAATTTACTATCAAGATCTAAAATGCTTTAGTTACTCGACCCAAATAGGATTTACAACAAATTCTATTCACATACATAAGAAATAAATATTTTATGTAAATAAGTGCGTGGAGCTTATTTTTAACTTTTGGACTTAAGATATGTCATCCCAATTTAAAATTTTAAGAAAGTACGCGCAAATTTACTATCATGACAAATCTTTAATTTGAACTCTTAGGAAATGTCGTAGCGACTTAATAATATAAATCAGATTATTTTCGAGTTTTACAAGAAAATTGTATTTGAAAATGACATAAGATTTTTTTTTCTTGGTCACTATATGCTTTGTGTTTAGAGAGAAACTGTGATAAAGACTTCTACCTTTTAGAGAATTTGCAAACTCCTTTGCTAATATTGGTGCACGAACAATCACAATCTGCAATCTACAGTTGTCTAATTGTCCAGCATCCAATGAAAATCCACACAGTGATTAAGAATTAGAGTTTATTTTTTCTAGTGCTAGCAAGATAATAAATAATTGTCTCTTTTTTTTTTCTTTTTTTTTCTGAAACTCTAATGACTTATTAATATAAGTCCAAGTGGGTTTGGCTCGTCTCTTAAACTTAACCAGGTTCAATATTTAATTAATGCAATTAATTAGTTCAGACATATTAACAAGCAACTCAATTAATTAATTGTACAACAACACTTGTTAATAAATTAATTGGTAAATCTCATTCTTCTAGTTCACCTTTTGTGTATGACCCATCAGGTTTTCGATCACGATGTATGATGATGTGAATTATTATTTTGATTTAATCAAAATTGATAAATTAAAATACTCCTTTTTAATTATAATCAACTCACATCCGTCATCCCAAATTGACATCTAGCAATATATCAGTACAATACATGTGACGGAAAATGTCACGCGGTGTCTCAAAATCAAATTTGTTTGTTTACCGTGAAACTATAATCTCTTCGTCAATGTGATCTGATCAATTACAAGATATAGATATGTGTTAATCTCAATTATCGATCATATCTTTCATCTCACTATTAAGTCAATGTAAGTCGAAAACTCATTTTTGACTTATGAGTACACATTGGCTAATTATTTCATTATCAACTTAATTGAATGAAATATAGATCATAATATCTTACTATCTAAGAGTGATGAATCCTATATTGATCATTCACGACCATATGATTCTTAATATACCCGAACTATGTCGTGTTAGCGACCCTTTGCAGAGTAACATCCAACATCACCAAAGTATTACTGTCCTCACATAAGGTACTATGATGACCTCAAGTCAAATGATCAATTTCATTACGAACGTTAGAGATTAACCACTAATACTTAGATAGTTATCTGGAATCTTTCCAACCGGTCTCCAATGTTTTGTTGTATAACAAAACATCCACTTGTTCATTTAATTGTTACCATACTTTAGCTTGTAAGATCAGTTACTTATTTCACAAGTAAGAAATGTCACACGTGATGGTCTATTCGTAATAACGATATCTGTATCTCATTATTACATACGACTACGGACGATTTAAATTTTAGTCATAAGTAATTTGTATCTCACAATCACAACTTCTTGTGATTAACAAATTACCAAGACTTGAATCTACGGATTCTATTATTTAATTTATTAGAACATCAATTCAATTAAACAGAAGATCTTGCCATAAATATGCATCAATTATTTATTAAAAGTATTTATGTCCAAAGTTGATTGAATTTAGGGTAATAAAGTTTGAAAATAGTGAATAAACAGGCAGGAAGCAAGCTGAAATTCAAAAACAGTTCGAGTAGTTTATGAATTATGGTCAGAAAAGTTAAAAAAAAATACATATATATATATATTTGATTTTTTTGCCAATTCAATTAAGAGTCAATTGTGATAAAGCTGGAAACTGTGCTGGAACACGACATAGACAGTTTGAAACATTCAAATTTTTCAAACAAAGGGTAAGATAGCTTGATTTTACCCAAAAGAGTAAAAATCTGCACCAAGAAAATTTGAATCTTCGAGAACAATGCAAGAAAACCTGCTGGCCAATTCAAATCTTCAAAGATGGGGATAAAAAAATTTGAATTTCTGAACATGAACTACAATAGCCACAAGGACCGATTGAAGAACACTACACAAACATCAAACAAAAGTTACCAAAGGGAAAGGCAAACTTTGAATTAATAACTATGAATTTCTCAAAAACTCAAGGAGCGACCAAGTGAGTGTTTCTCTCACTAAGTTGAGAACATCTCTCTCTAACTCCTTGACTGACTGAACACTATTTTTTAATTCTGATTGAGAGCCCCCTTTTTTTTAATCGTTAAAAATGAATTATATTGATCAAAACCATGTACAAGTACACCGGGTGCATGGCTATTTTTAGTTGGTGGAGCGATTTATCTTTAATTCCGTTAACTAAGGATCATACCTTTCATGTGGTGACGTGGGCAATTTTCTACACGTGACATCGCGAGAAATCCATTGAACATTATCAGTAAGAGGAAGGAAAAGTCGTAATAATGTTTTCATAGGTAAACCTGTAGAAGGATTATTGTCTAAACATGCAAAGCAAACAAAATGAAAATGAAAATAAAAAGATGTACAAATGATACAATTTAAGGATCCATAGCTAAATATTCAAAATGAATCAAAATTTACGGATACAAAGAAACATAGCTTTGTATACGTGCATTTTGATCCGTCTTATAATTCTATCAACTTGTGGTCTAAGATTTTTAAAAATCCTCATATTTCCTTGCCATCCAAATGTGATAAACGGTTATAGCAAGTGCAATGCATTTAGCTTTGTTTCGCCAAGACGTTCCCCGAGCTTTCTTTTTAATCCACTTCAATGAACTCAATAAAGTAGTCATAGAGCATCTAATGGCCAGCCACCCTTGAATCTGTCCCCAGACGAACTAGCTAAATGCATAGAAAAAAATAGGTGTTGAGCTGCCGTTTCTCCACAAAAAATGTAGTTGCAGTCCAATTCCAAGTGCTGTAGCTTATCTTTAGCTTGTATTCTGCACTTTACTCCTAACCAAAGAAGGAAAGCATGCTTCGGGGTGATGTATGCCCAGACTGCCTTAGTACCTTTCGGTCTGAAGAAATCATAAGTAGCATTGATGCTGTCCATCACTGCCCAACTTGCCAGCATGCACTATGCGCTCTGGCTCCATGATTCGGTCCCTGATTTCCTAGCATTGCATTCCCATACGTCCGTCCCTCAAAGGTGAACCTGATTGATCCACTTAATTCAAAAAGTATCCCTTTTTACTGTTGGAATTAATTGATTATTGGATTGGGTTAAATCATTAAATGAGAATATGATATTTTATTATGTGGGACATTGCAATTAATTTGGGTGAATTGGAAAA
>CAIGRB010164284.1:0-36479 GCA_903798255.1 Fraxinus quadrangulata
GTATTTGGAGGGGCAAAGGTGAGTCCTAAGTTGTTTATCCTTGGCACATGACAGTTCATCCTTTCCATCTTCTTCTCCGTGTAATTTTCAATCTTAATGTAGATTCGCCAATTGAAGCATTGGGAGGACTGTATTGCTAAAGTTAATTATGATACTCAACAAGGTACAAATTCACCACTCTTGAGAATTTAGACTATAAGATTTTTTGTCAATTTTTTTTTTGCCTAAAGTATGTTGCCTTTTATATTTCGCTTCTCATAAGAGCCATGTTATACATTAGAAGGAGGTTATGTAAGCCCGTAGTTAAATTAATACAAGATCTAGCTTCTATCAATACAATCTTTGTGATTGTTTTATTTTATGATTTGAAGACATATAAAGAGGATCTGCTGGTAGCATTATAAATTATTTTTCTTCTTGCGCATGTCATAATTACATATATGATGGATGTGCAGTTCTTAAGCCAAGGGTCACCAACGTTCAGCAACATGATTTCATCAAGAAGAGATTTTTGGGCATGGGTAGACATTCAGCCCTGTTGAGTTGGGTGGTACGTTTAAATCTGTCCGTTATTGGAATATACGCATTTTCCTCTCATACCCAATTTCAGCAAAGAGAACAAAATGCAAATTGACGGAGTACATATATGTAGTATCATCAATTCATCACTTGGCCATTTTCCTTTTCCCGAGTGCAGTGGCTGATCACTTTTCAATAATTTTTTCAGCATTCTTTTCTAAAGCAATTTTATGGATCTGTCACCAAGTCAGACTATGTAGCACTCCGTCTGGGTTTCATTATGGTAAGTTCTTAACATATTTTAAATTTTTTTCCAAGCTTAAAACTTCACTCACAAGTAAGTTTACTACAAGTAAATAAGTAAATTTTAAAATAAACAATTTTTTATCGGTACAAATTGGAAATAAGCAACTTTTTTTAATTTTTACTTAAAATGCCCCCCGTTTGAACCCCATTAAATTCAATTTCATTACATTAATTTTTTTTCTCTCTTCATTTCAACCACACATTCATCAAATAAAATAATATTACACATAAATCTAAAACTTTTCCACCACACATTCTCCAATCAATCACTATTCTAAAAATTTTTACCTCCCCAAAATGGGGGTCAAACAGGGGCAAAAGGTAACTTCTCCAATCTTGTTTGGAAACTGAAATTTACTTGGAAATAACTTTTACTTACTTTTAAGAGCAAAACATGTTATTTATCTGTGAGCTGAATTCACTTTATTATTCTTCTACAATTTTCTACGTAAGTGATATACGACAAATGTCAAACTTGTTCCTTGCCACAGACACATTGCAGAGGAAACCCGAAGTTTGATTTTCACAAGTACATGATACGTGCTCTAGAAGATGACTTTAAAAAAGTCGTTGGGATAAGGTAAGTGATAATTTAGGAGATTCAATAGTTTAATTTTACTCTCGAAATCCTCAAGTACATATCTTTCTTGTTCGTAGAACAATACTTTTAGCTACTGCTTCTACTTAAAATATGGGTTAATATCTGCTTTTATTAATTGCAGTTGGTACTTGTGGGTATTTGTCGTCCTCTTCTTGTTGGCGAATATCAACGGTACAACCTATCCATTCAACAATTCTGGCAATTTTTCCCTTTAATTTTATTTCTGCTCTGGCAGTGCAACATGCTATTGGACTTGATTACCTAGTAGCGAATTATGCCCGAATGAATGGTGCAATTTATATTTTTGGTGCAGGTTGGCATACATATTTTTGGATCGCATTCTTTCCTTTTATTGTGAGTATCACCCAAACTGTTGCCTGATTAATCCGTCTGCCCGTCTTACCGTGCTTTTTTTAGAAGTCGCCATGAAAATGATACCTCACTTACATTAATCTTCTGTTATTTGGTGGATTAAGAAAATTACAAAACTTGCTTCGTCATTTTATATAATCACAAGAGGTTCAATTTTTCCGTACTTGGATTGTGTACTGTTAGTTCATGTTCTAGACCCATATAACTTTTATATAGTAGCTTGAGAATTGATTACTTGGCTTAAAATATTTGTTCTTTTCATTAATGAAATATATACAAGGTTGGATATAGCAGTTGTAACGACTTGAGCCTCTTCCCAAGCCATACTCTTACGTATGGTCTGCTTTGCGTGATATTGCATTCTTACACCAAACCGATAATTTGTACATGTTCAATAATTTATTTTTCAGCTTCTACTTGCTGTCGGCACCAAGTTGGAGCATGTGATTATCCAGTTGGCTCATGAGGTTGCTGAGAAACACGTGGCCATTGAGGGCGAATTGGTTGTGCAACCTTCGGACAATCATTTTTGGTTCCATCGACCCCGCGTCATTCTTTTCTTGATTCACTTCATTCTCTTCCAAAATGCTTTCGAAATAGCATTCTTCTTCTGGATATGGGTAACTGGATTCATTAAATTATCTTTGTAAATGAAATAACCTTTTTCCCATCAATTAAAACCTATTTTTATGTCACCTACAGGTTCAATATGGTTTCGACTCTTGCATTATGGGACAAGTTCGATATATTGTTCCTCGACTTATCGTTGGGTAAATCTACTGTAACCTCTCTCTTTTAACAGCTTTCCAGAAGAATGTCTTTGCTCTTGATTTCATAAATACTGTTTTAATCATAGAAGGTTAAGCTTTAAAAAAAAGTTACACTTTTAAGTAACTTTTGTTACTAACACGCAAGAAAATAATCCTATTCTTACTTCTAAGTAGAAATGTAACTTATTTTGAGAGCACTAGTGTGACTCTTCCGTGTCATTCAGTGTGTTTATTCAGGTAGTTTGCAGCTATAGCACGTTACCACTCTATGCTCTCGTCACACAGGTAATCATTCTTCGTTTCCTTGGATATTTCATTTTACTCAATAAATTTTACACGGAAGCGTCTCATTCTTGGTCCGGGAAATGTAGATGGGAACGCATTTCAAGAAGTCTATATTTGATGAGCACGTGCAAGTTGGCCTTGTTGATTGGGCGCAGAAGGTGAAAAAGAAGAGAGGGTTGAAGGCGGCACTCGGTGGCTCTGCTGCGCAAGGTGGTTCTACTCAAGGAGGTTCATCTGAAGGTAGTTCTACTGCAGTAATACAGATGGGACAACTCGGGCACAAGGAGACTACGACCCTTGAGGCTCCACCTGCTAATAATTCTTGAGGAAGAAACTAAATTTTGCACATAAGTTTTGGTTTGTAAAACATTAGTAAGGAGGTTGTGGATATAGCCTTAATTTGGACGAGACAAGACTACTGAGAAAATTTGCTTCATGTAATCACGTCTAGTTTTGTTTAGTTCAGCAAATCTAACGTATTTGCATCTTTATTTTATCATATATAAAAAGATGTGGAAATTGGCGTTCAAAGTTTAGTATTAATAATGTGATATTATCAATTTTGTATTCAGTAAAATCCAATGATTTAAAATCGAGTCAATCGACGACCCAAAAAAGGAGAAGGGTTGAAGGGTGGAATTGGAGTCCACCTGGTTATTTTTAAAAATAAAAAATAATTGAATAAATAAATTTATGGGAAAAAAAAATTCAGGAGATGGATTTTGGGTCGGGTTTTAGTCAGTTTTTCATAAATTTAAACCGGTCAAATCGACATTGGGACGACGACTTTCACAAAATCGACGTGTGCGCGGATTTTTGGAAATTTTTTAAAGTTTCGAGGTTTTTTGTCTAACTCGCCAAGTTTTGAGCTATGTTTCACGGAACAATCACATCATTTTGGTTGATAGATAAGTTGATATCGATCTATTATTGGATTGTTTTAAACACAGTTATCATTTCCATTTACTTAGGAATCTGTCAACCTCTATGTCACAATTCATCTAGCATAGTGGTCTAATTCATATCGAATAAATTGATAGGCAGGAATGATTCTAATAAAATTGAAATTGACATTAAGTCAACGATTTTCATAAAATCAACAGGGGGTTTTTGGGGCTGCTTCTAATAAAACTGATCTCATTTTTTTTTTCATACGAAAACTTTTTGAGTCGACATTAAAAAATTATATAGAGCATATTTAAACTCCATCAAATTGTTAAGAATACATTTTGAAATAGTAAATTGATGAGAATGTGTAGTTAAAAAATAAGAAAAAGTTACGAATTTACGTTTAATATTATTTTATTGAAGAATAGATTGTTTGAAAAGAAGAGAAAGAAATGTATTTTAAAAATTGGAAATTAAATAAGGACATAGAGTTTTTTTTTTTTTTTTTTAAATTTCCAGTACTTTATTATTATTATTATTATTTAAATTTCCAGTAATCATTTGAACAAGCTAGTCACAAGCATGCTTGCTCATTCGAACTTCAAAACTTCTTACTTAGCGGGAAAAGGACACTCTCTTGCCAATCTCCCTTCAATGAGCCGTTCTTCGCCGCCGTCGACTATCGTATCTACGAAAGAAGACGCCACCGAGAGCCCTACAATGAAGAGGTGCAGACAAGCGAAATCGAAGGCAGAACCCAACACATTAGGCGATATGGAGGACATTAATTTCAGCAGAGAGGAAATTCCAGATATTAGGGCTTCTTTACTGAAATGGTACGATGAAAATCAAAGAGACCTTCCTTGGAGAAGAATAAGCAAAAATGGAGATAATGATGGTATTAGTGTTGAAGAGAGAGAAAGAAGGGCTTACGCGGTTTGGGTGTCTGAAGTAATGCTTCAGCAAACGAGGGTTCAGACTGTCATTGATTATTACAATCGGTGGATGGAGAAATGGCCTTCTATTCATCACCTCGCTAAGGCTGATATTGAGGTCTGAATTTTATTTGTTTTTTTGTAGATATTGAATTTTTTAAATTGTCTTATTTGATTGTTTGGGAGTTTCTGATGGCCATGTGATACGAGCAGGAGGTCAATGAGTTGTGGGCAGGCTTGGGTTATTATAGGCGGGCTCGATTTTTGCTTGAGGTATGCTTTCTTTCCGTTTCTCTCCCTCACGGTTGTTGTACTTGTTATGTCTTTTGGTGTGCTGTTCTTGGATTTATGCTACCTGAATTGTGGTCGATATGTTGATTTATTCACACAGGAGCTAAATAATTTGAGATGATGTTCGAAATAAATAATCTTTTTCTAAATTTTGTTTCAGAATTCCAACACTTTGATTTTGTGAGAAACAATGAGCGTGCTATAATTGGATAATGTTACATCTTTTAAATGGTATCTACGATTAAAAAAGGATCTTAATTTTCATTCTTATGAGTTACCGAGGACTTCCAGTAACTAATGCCCTGTGGATTACATATTGCATTTCTGTAATACCTGTAATTGCAACTGTTTTTCATTTAGAATCTGGCCGCTGCTACCATGAGTAACTATGTGTTTTCCACTCTTCCCCTGTCCATATGTTCAAGAACTCTTCAGACTTTAGTTCCTTTCGGTGTGTTATGTAGGTATCACTTTTCCAAACTTTTGGCATTTACAAGGTTTTTCAAATGCCATATCGATGAAATTCTCAATTCTATTATTATGGGTGGGATACAATAGAAATTTGCTTCTTTGATTAAAGGGACTTCAGATAATTTGTTATTGAAGATAGTTTTACTGTTATAGATTTGTTTCTCTTACATATTGGCACATTGTCCTTGATGATTTCTATCGTGCTATTAGGGAGCCAAAATGATTGTTGAAGACAAAACTGAGTTCCCAAAAACAGTCTCTTCTCTTCGGAAGGTCAAAGGAATTGGAGATTACACTGCTGGAGCAGTCGCATCTATTGCATTCAATGAGGTTGGTAGTTTAGGCCTTGTTTTGTCTAAATCACAATCTTCTTATGTTACTACAAAAATATAATGCTTGCTATTTAGACAGTGCCGGTGGTTGACGGAAATGTAATCAGAGTGATTGCCAGGCTAAAGGCTTTATCTTCAAATCCAAAGGACTCAAAAACAGTCAAGAATTTTTGGTAAAACTTTCAATTATTATAACAACTTATTGTTTTACATCAATTGATTAGTGGAGAAATAGGATGCCACAAGGATTTCTCGTGCATGCAGCAACCATCTCCATTAAAACTAACGCTCATAAGCACCAATGTTTTTGAATGTAAAGGATGTTTTAGTGTACTCATTTCTTCAAAATTTGTCAAATTAACAATACTTAGTGAACTATAATACTATTGCTCCACAAGATATTGTAACTTAGACAATTTCCATTTTCTGCCAATGCTTTGCTCTTTATCATTTTTTTTGTATAAACAGTAATGAGAATCTTCTAGGAGTACTATCATTTTTGGCATGGATATTTCTTCCCCCGAAAGAATTGTGTTTAAATTTTCCATTTTATCTTTTCCTTATCATGCTTTACATTTCTATTTCATAGGAAACTAGCTGGCCAATTAGTTGATCCTTCTAGGCCTGGTGATTTTAATCAGGCTCTCATGGAGCTAGGTGCAACAATATGCACCCCTTTGGGCCCCAACTGCTCCACATGCCCGATATCACATCAATGTCATGCACTATTGCTCTCTGCTAAGGACAAATCAGTTCAAGTCACAGACTACCCAATGAAGGTTGTCAAGGCCAAACAACGCCACGATTTTTCTGCTGTCAGTGTTGTTGAGATAGTGGAGGGGGATGAATCTCAATCTGACAGTAGGTTTCTTCTCGTAAAAAGGCCAGATAATGGGTTGCTTGCTGGACTCTGGGAATTCCCATCTGTTCTATTGGAGGGAGAAACTGACTTGGCCTCACGGAGAAAGGCAATTGATAATTTTTTGAAAGAGTCATTCGGTTTAGACATTAGAAAGTCCTGTAAAATAGTTTTAAGGGAAGAAGTGGGAGAATACATCCACATCTTCAGTCACATTCGTCTCAAGATGTGCATAGAATTATTGATTTTGAATCTGAAAGGTCTGTTTACTGGTTGCTCTTCCTCCTTCCCGATTTTTCTCCCTAATCTAAACTCGAACATGAAAAAGGAACACAAAAACTGACACAAACATTTCTTGTGGACAAGTCTTTTTCTAAATTGACATGCATTTGGTTTCTGTTTGGCTTTAAGGAGGGAAAAAATTTATGCAAAGAAAGCAAGAGAGTGCAACATTGACTTGGAAATATGTTGATGGTGAGGCCCTTTCAAGTTTGGGATTGACATCTGGTGTAAGGAAGGTAAGTTGCTACTTTGTAGAAATGCTTACTTTCTCGTTCTTCGTACTCATAGATGTTCCATTAAAGAGTGTTTACATTTAAAAATTATGCTGCATTGTTATGGAAAAAACCATCTTGGGCTTTTGATCAAAGCAGAGAATGTCCATTTTGCAGCCAAACATCTTAATACTTTCTACATCGCAAAAGATATTACATGCTCAACTATAGAAAATTTCCAGAAGTTTTTTGCTTTTCACATCTTTGCTGTGCCATTGTTTTGCCTCTACCCTTTGTGATGCAGGTTTGCACTATGGTTGAGAAATTCAAGCAGAATAGATCCAATTTTGTCCCTGCAAAGAGAAGAAAGCGACAAAAAGAAAAATCTGCAAATGAAATGGAATGCTAGGTCGTGATATTTGTCAATAGATTAAATTTGCAGATCAAAGCTTCATATTCGGGAGGACTGCATCATTTTTAGGCTAAACACAAGACTATATGCATCGGCATGCACTCCACTTTGTTCTCTTCAGCACTTCCATTTACATTTTTGTTTGAAGGCAAGTGTTACTGTTATTGTACAGTTCATATGCAAGATTGTGAGTTTTCTGCTAATTTAATAACAATTAGCAGTTTCCATTTGTTTGATGGATAGGTGTGCTTTCTTGCTGTGCAGGATATCTTAAGTTCGAGCAGCAATTTAACCGCTACTCTAATTTAGCTTCCTACAGTACCGTTGTCAACTTCCATTTTTAGGTGAACTAATTTAGAACCCATTTCATTCAGTGAAAAGTTTGTGGGAAACAGCAAGGAGTGCGTAGAAATGCGACGATCGCTTCCTGTTGTCATGTAAATGCTGCATTTTGTTGTACTCTGAGGACGCATTACTTCAATGATTTGCATTCAAGATTTTACAATTTCAAGATTGCTTGTTCTTGTCTAAACAGTTAGGATGTTTGATTACAAAGATTATAACTTAGAATAATCTGTGGCCAAACTCCAATCTTGGTATTTTTCCCTTTGTTGTAAATTCACGGTCGATTATCTGTATCGGTAAACTTTAGCCCCGTGTTTGGAAGGTGTTTAAATTATAATAATTTTGGTCAAATATACTTTTTCGTTACTTTATCAATCATTTATCTTTATCTATTTAAACCGATTATTAACACTTACCAAACATGGTTGGATAACACAAATTGAACACATTCTTGGACATATGGCAGAGTATGTTCACCACAAGCAAGCTTCACGTTGCACTGCTCGAATTGGAGAGCCAAAACGAACATTTCATTAAGTTCAGAAATAGTACAATAATCACCAAATGAGACTGCTGTCAAATACAAACGAAACCTTTTCATTTTGTAATAAACCCAACCGGCACCTTCACATAATCAGTTCAAGGACAATACTCGACACTAGATATTTAATGAAGACATGGGTAAATATCTAACATGAATGAATGAAGCTTACCAAAAAAGGGAAACGAAAAAGGAATCAGCTAAAACAAAATACCACCTCATGCATATGAGAAGGGCGATTACCCGTTGTATGGTAGCACGGGATATTAAAACATGTTAATCTACACCAATCTTTTAGCGTTTGCTTCATTCTCATATCTCTGGCATACGCACCAATATACAGCCGGCATAAATGATTCAAGCTTATCTACGAAGAACAGAAGCCTCTTTAATATCGACCTCGTGCAATACTGAAGACATGCAGAAAAACTGACTCGTCAAAAGCGCATGAATATGTTGAGAGAAACTGTGCATCACTTCTGCAAAAATGGTGCAGGTCCCAGAGGTAGCAGCTCAAAGGTAAAGAATTCATGGCAGCATTTAGAATAGCTCCTCCGAGTTAAATTTGTTCCAGGCTTCCTATTTGACACATCAAACTCAAAATTATAAAAATCCCATACAGTGACCGAAGCACCAAAACAAGTTGCAATAAAAATCAAACCACGTGTAAAATGACTCGTGCTATCACAGTTTTATTGAAGTTAAAACTGAAATTGGAATTATTTTAATATAATTCAGTCAATGCCAACAATTGACATTTATGGTCTTTCATATTTCTCAAAACGTGATCTCATGTTATGAGTAGACAATAAGGCACTTTTTATTTCATTAAGAGAGCAGGCCACGTCATTCATGTCACATGAACCATTCTAAACCTTATAGGCTTGCCTGCAACTCTCCTACGCACCTCCACTCCGAGTTCACTATATAAATTCTCTAAAAAATTTCCTCATACAACATCAAAGTCTACACATACTGTTTTCTTTAGCCACAAAGACGAAATCTGCATAAAATGGATCACGTAGTTCTTCGAGATGTGGTCTCAATATACAATCAAAGTTCTGTTTCCTACTTCGCAATGTTGAAGCTCGATACAATATAACAAGGAAAATGATAACCAGTATACCAAACAGTACAGTTATATATATGAGTTCAAAGAAAAAAAATATAAGAAAAACTCCACAAAGAAAAAAAAAAAAAACTCGAGTAATACCTTAAGCAGGTCAAACACCTTCTCAGCAATATACTTTTGTTGGAGAGTGGCACCTTTTTGTTGCACCTTATCAGGATGGATGCAAAGAGTAGCTTTTCTGTATACTTTTTTGACAGAGGCACCAGTAATCAAATCTGTCAATGAAACAGGCTGCCATCCACATTCAGGCCAAAGCACCTAATCATCGTGACACAGTAAGAAACCAGTTGACACCTTTAGAACAAATAAAGAATTACAATGCAAACATATCATTCTCAAAACACCAAATTTGATGTTCGAAAGTAAAGAAAACATGTTCAGAACTTCAAAATTAACATAGCAAAAATGGAAGCAGCGCTGCCACTGTCCTATATCATTTAGTTAAAAACTGAACCTATGGATCCTTCTATTTTAAGGGATTATCGTCCAAGTGATCATTAAATAGCCCTCTTCATTTTATATTTCTAGACAGTGAATCATCATGCATGACAAAAAAACGCAGTGCAGGAACAAGAAAATGAGACAGCTTCAATCTACTGCCAACTTCTATTCTTCTACTCTTCTGTTATCTGATGTCAGACCCTCTACCTTAAATTAGCAGGGAAATGATGAACAAGACTGATCATCCATTTCAACTGGGTGGAAATAGACACATTCAATTCACATGTAAATATTATACAAATTCGGAAGCTAAATTCATTATTGAACTCTATAAGCAAGCAGGAAATTCTAGGATACTTCTAACAGCATGCACCAAAAGCTAGCAGGAAGCTTCCTAAATCACTAATGAAGATATAGAACTAACCTAATAAACAATTACACATGGCAATCACGACTCAAAAATTTAAGTTTCTTACCATCCAGAGTTATGCCAAAAAATAACACATCGGTATAGTAAAACTTCCAAAGAAACATGAGTAGCAGGTAGGAAATCCCACTTACTATAGTCAAGGCATAAAAATAGATAGAGATTAGTGCCTCAATTTTACGCTAAATCAGAAGCGTACCACTCAGACTTAAAGCAGTATTATCATGCGGTACCAGGTAAAACATACTTCAAAAAAATCAAAGATCAAGCAATGCAAAAAATCCAATGGGACCCAAAATAATGGCAATCCCAAGGCTCTGAAAAAATTATTTTACCTCTGCCTTGTAAGAATCCTTGTAAAATATTTAAAAAAAAAAAAAAGTAACAAACATGTGCAGTGTACCCCACTAGGAAAATTTAATACACTTAGTTCGATTAGTTCAGACTATTCTCCCTCTGCCTAGGGCAGCCCAAGATACCCTCTACTGTATTAATCTGCAGAAGTACCTTGACAATCTTGATGCAGAATTAATTAATGTCTCAATGAAGGAGTGTCAGAGTCAGTCAAGTCTGTTATAGTTTTAATTATGTTTTGAAATTTGAAGAGTCAAAAAAGTCTATTGTCTTTTCCAGATTAAATTAATATGCATTTAGTAATACTAAGAGTCATTTTAAGTGTCTAGAAGTCATTATTGCCTATAAAAGAGTGTACATGGAAGAAAAGGGGAGAAGAACATTATTATCAAATAAAGTATCAAGTTTTATTTCTCTGGCTTCGAAATTTCAGGTTTTTTTTCCAGGATTCTGCCTTAAAGAAATCTGGACTCCAACAATGATCGGAGTATTAAATCTGTTTACATCAAGTGGTATCAGAGATCGCTTAAAATCTGTATTTAGTGCCAGATGGCTGGACAAGGCAACAATGCAGCTGTTGAAGGAGTTACCAGGGAAGATTTTCAGAATCTGCAGCAACAAATCACTCAGTTGTGCTCTAGATTAGAGCAGGCTGGTGTTTTATGTGTCACTTTTCCTCCAGTTGGACAACAAAGGGGGGAGTAGCAGAGAAATGTGAGAAACCAGCCTCCTATTGGACATTCAGCAACCAGCTGATGAATCTTCTGATGAGGAAGATGTAATTCCATTTCAAGGGCAGCATAGATTTAATCGTCCACATGATCAAGATTCACGCATCAAATTAGAGTCCCTGAATTTGGTGGAGAAGAAGAACCTGAGGAAGTACTAGATTGGTTGAATGAAGTGGAAAGAATCTTTGAATTCCTTGAGTTTCCAGAAAATAAGAAGGTAAAGTTGGTGGCTATAAAACTGAAGGGCAATGCTTCTTCCTGGTGGCAACAAGTCCAGATGACAAGGGTTCAGTCTGGAAAAGACAAAATTCAAAGCTGGCCAAAGATGCAACGTATGATTCGAAGACAATTTCTTCCACTAAATTATGAAGGAATTCTGTTTCAACAGTACCAATCCCTTCAGCAAGGAGCACGCACAGGTCGAGAGTATACAAATGAATTTTATAAAATGAAAACACGAGTGCAATTAGTGGAGACTGAAGTGCAGGTGATACATCGTTATTTGATGGGCTTGAAACCCAATATTCGAAATTTTGTGGAACTACAGCCCTGCTGGACATTGTCCAGTGCTGTCCACCTTGCAATGAAGGTTGAAGGTCAACAAAGGCTGCCTAGCAATCGTCATATTGCATTGGGAAAATATCACATCCAACTTAATGCCGATTATACTCAAGGTGGCAGTGCTTTGAAGCCATCAACAGCCCTATATAATATAGAGAAATTTGGCTCTACCTCTAATTCACAAGGTCGAGGTCAAGGACAAGGAAGAGGATGAGGAAGAGGAGGTAATATCGCAGGAAGGAGCAGCAATCCATATCAATTTGTTGGTGGAAAAATAATCCGTTACAAGTGTGGAAAAGAGGGTCACAAATCATCGGAATGTAGAAAACTAAACAATAATTTATTGGCTACCGGAGAAATTGATGGTTCTAATAGTCTTGAAGAAGTTTCTGAAGATAATGGAGGGGAAGATGGCTTGCTGGAATTTGTTGAAGATGAAGTCCCTTATGAAGACCAAAACTTGCCAAATCTTGTAGTTCGACGAGCTATGTTAACTCCTAAAGTGTAGGAGGGCGATTGGAGGTGCAACAATATATTTAAAACCAAGTGCACTAGCTATGGAAGACTTTGCAATGTTATTATAGATGGAGGAAGCTGTGAAAATCTCGTTTCGCAAGAAATGGTGACAAAGTTGAATCTTGAAGTTCAATCACATTCAAAGCCCTATCGCATAGCATGGTTTAAGAAAGGAGGCGAAGTAAAGGTAACACATCAATGTTTGGTTCCTTTTTCTATTGGAAAAACTTACTCCGATAGAGTTCTATGTGATGTGGTTGAGATGGAGGCATGCCATTTATTACTCGGCAGGCCATGACAATTTGACAATCAAATTGTACATCATGGGAGAAAGAATGTTTATGCCTTCTATAAAGATGGGGTTAAAGTAGTACTCGCTTCAATGAATGATGAAGACTTTTCAAAGCCTAAAGCAGCTGATGGAAAATCTTATTTGAGCCTTCAGGAATTTTTAACTGAATTTGAGGATAAAGGAGTTGCTTATGTGCTATTAACAAAGTTAGTAAAAGATGTCCCGCAAACTGTCGCTTTCGAAGTCGGTGCTCTTCTTGAAGAATTTGCAGAAATTTTTCCTTCAGAATTACCTATTGGTTTACCTCCAAACCAAATGATTCAACATCATATTGATATAGTACCGGAGCTAGTCTACCAAATCTGCTACACTATCTAATGAGCCCTAAGAAGCATGAAGAACTTCGAAAACAAGTTGAAGATTTGCTAGAAAGGGGTTTTATTAGGAATCAATGAGCCCTTGTACAGTTCCAGCCCTTCTAACTCCAAAAAAGGATGGTACATGGAGAATGTATATTGATAGTAGAGCTATCAATAAGATTACTGTAAAGTACAGATTTTCAATTCCAAGATTAGATGACATGTTGGATATGTTGCATGGGGCTAAGGTGTTTTCAAAAATTGTTTTTAAAAGTGGCTACCACCAAATTCGAATCCGTGGAGGGGATGAGTGGAAGACTGCATTTAAGATTAAGGAGGGACTTTACGAGTGGATGGTAATGCCCTTTGGTTTATCAAATGCCCCTAGCACATTTATGTGTTTGATAAATCAAGTTTTAAAATATTCATTGGAAAGTTCGTTGTCGTTATTTTAACGATATTTTAGTCTACAGTCAAAATAAAGACGATCATTTGTTACATTTGAAGGAAGTTCTCAACGTATTATGAGAAGAAAAGCTTTATGCCAATCTTAAGAAATGTCAATTTATGACAGATTCTTTGCTGTTTTTAGGGTACATAGTTAGTTCCAAGGGGATTCAAGTGGATGAAAGCAAAGTTGAAGCAATAAAAAGTTGACCGACGCCAAATACAATTGCAGAAGTTCGAAGTTTCCATGGCCTAGCTTCATTTTATAGGCATTTTATCAAGAATTTCAGCACAATAATTGCTCCAGTTACTGATTGTTTGAAGGACAGATTTGAATGGTCAATAGAAGCTGAAGAAAGTTTCCAGCAAATTAAAAAGAGACTTGTTTCAACCCCCGTCTTAACCTTACCAGATTTTGAAAATATATTCGAAGTGGAATGTGATGCATCTTGAGTTGGGATTGGTGATGTACTCAGTCAGCAAGGGAAGCATATCTCATTCTATAGTGAAAAGTTAAATGATACGAGTAGAAGGTACATTACTTATGATCAAGAATTTTATGCTATTGTTCAGGCCCTTAAGCATTGGCAGCATTATTTGGTGCATCGATAGTTTGTTTTATATTCAGACCATAAAGCATTGAAGCATCTCAACAGCCAAAAGAAGTTGAATAAGAGGCATGCACGTTTGGTTGTATTTCTACGGCAGTTCACATTTGTAATCAAGCACAAATCTGGAGCAAGCAATAAAGTAGCAAATGCACTTAGCCGAAGGACCATGTTATTGAAGCAAATGACTCAAACTATTGAAGGGTTTGACTCTTTCAAGTATATGTATGCTACTGACCTTTTCTTTGGTTCCATTTGGAAAGATTGTAAAAATGGATAGCAAGGAAACTATTTGCTGCATGGTGATTTTCTATTTAAAGGCAACCAGCTTTGTGTACCAGATTGCTATTTGAAAGAAAGAATCATCCAAGACATGCACAGTGGAGGCTTGGGAGGACACTTTGGACAAGATAAAACTTACACAATGATTGAGCAAAAGTTCTTTTGGCCAAGAACGAGACGGAATGTAAATAGATTCATTGGCAAATGTAAGTATACCAACAGTCCAAAGGAAAAGTACAGAACACTGGTTTGTATGCACCATTGCCCGTACCATTAGCACCTTGGGAGGACGTAAGTATGGACTTCGTGATTGGATTACCTAGAAGCCAACGAGGGATGGATTCCATCTTTGTAGTCGTCGATCGATTTTCAAAGATGGCTCATTTTATTAGCTGCAAGAAAACTAGTGATGCGTCAAATGTCGCTTCTCTTTATTTTCGAGAAATTGTGCGTTTGGAGTTCCCAAATCTATAGTATCAGATCGAGATTCAAAGTTCTTTTCACATTTTTGGAGAGCTTTATGGAAAAAACTAGGAACCAAATTGCAATACAGTAGTTCTTACGATCCTCAAACTGATGGGCAGACTAAAGTTGTTAATAGGAGTTTGGGAAACCTTTTGCAATGTTTGATTGAGGAAAATCCAAAACAATGGGAATCAATCATTGCACAAGCAGAATTCGCTTACAACTACTCCAAAAATAGTATTGGGAAAAGCCCATTTGAGATAGTCTATGGTAAGCAACCAGTCCACTTTTATGATCTAATCCCGATACCAGAATATGGAAAGATCAATGTAAAAGGAGAAGATATGCCTGTGAAAATGAAGGAGTTGCACGATTACATTAAGTTACAAATTGAAGAATCGAACTCCAAGTACAAAGAATATGCATATAAAAAGAGGAGAGATCAAAGCTTCAAAGAAGGTGATTTTGTGATGGTCTACCTATGCAAAGAGCGGTTTCCAACATGCACATATTCCAAGCTCAGTAAAAGGAAAATTGGGTCCTACAAAATCCTTAAGAAAATTGGGGATAATGCTTATGAAATTGACCTGCCGCCACACTTGGGCATACATCCTACAAACAATGTTTCTGATTTGTAAAAATGGGCCCTACAAAATCCTTAAGAAAATTGGGGATAATGCTTATGAAATCGACCTGCCGCCACACTTGGACATACATCCTACATTCAATGTTTCTGATTTGTATTTTCATCATGGAGAAAATTCAAAAGGTCCCTAAACTCGAGGCGAGTTTTTTTTTACGGAGGAAATGATGCAGAATTAATTAATGTCTTAGTGAAGGAGTCAAAGAGTCAGTCATGTTTGTTTAGTTTTAATTATGTTCTGAAATTTGAAGAGTCAAAAAAAGTCTATTTGTGTTTCCCAGATTAAATTAATATGCATTTAGTAATACTAAGAGTCATTTTAAGTGTCTAGAAGTCATTATTGCCCATAAAAGAGTCTGTACATGGAAGAAAAGGGGAGAAGAACATTATTATCAAATAAAGTATCAAGTTTTATTTCTCTGGCTTCGAAATTTCAGGTTTTTTTTTCCAGGATTCTGCCTTAAAGAAATCTGGACTCCAACGGTGATTGGAGTATTAAATCTATTTACATCAAATCTCTAGGTCCACTAGACGCAAGACCAGTAGCAATCTGTATTCTGACACCTAAACTTGAGAAAATAAGTTACCTCTAAACCAAGACACGTTTTTAATTGCATATAAGAAGAGCGTACCTAAGTAAGATTAAGGACACCTCGCTCAAAATCTTATGAAGTGCTAAACAATTAATGAATGAAAGAAACAGAACAAAACCAGGATCTAAGAAACTGAGACACATATTATCCCCAGAGATCCAAAGCAATAATGGTAAAATAGTATAAAACAGATAATCGGCAAAAGGGTACAGTAGCTGATAAAACAGACGAGCAGCAATAGCAGACAATATATATTGATAAAAAAGAATGTAGACTTAGAAGGTATTCTACCATAAGGCATACTTCTAATCCTGCTCGTATGTCACTGAAGTAACTAGTATGCAACTAAGCATCAGATTTTTATTTATTTTTGAATAAGAAGTGAGTGTATACATAATGCAGAAGGTAATTAAACGCACATATTGCAAAGTTGACAGTAGAGCACGCAAATTTCCTTCTTTCCCTGCAGCCCAACGCTTGATTTCAATATCCAATGTTTCAGCAATCCTCTGTACAGAGGAGATCAAGGTTAGACAGATGAAAAACGATATGAAATGCATTCATATATACTGAACATATTAAGTATGAAATGTGATTTAAGCTTTGCTTAGATCCCAAATTTGTTTTTGTCTTAACTTGCATGAATTCCATACAACATTATTCCAGTAAGAAGTAGATATAGCTTTAACACTAAGGATGAGTCATAATTAAACTGCAGCAGCATAACATGAACTACAAAACTGAAGATAGAAAATCCATGATTGACACCAAAGATAAACTGCAGCTTGTGTTGCCTGATTATTTTGTATTTGGAATACTGCAGCTTGTGTTGCCTGATTATTTTGTATTTGGAATCTACACTATATTCTACTTGTGTCATCAACATATACATGCCATATGTTCAGAAAAAAATCGCCCCCAATATGTAATAACAGTTGCAAAGAATTACACTCTAAAAACACAAAATACCATCTTGAATAATCTACTAGAAAAGGGCCAGACAGAATCTTCAATTCATTTCCTTGTATCAACAAGAGGAATATTAATTTTTTTAATTCATACTCCAATAATTTGATTTAAATATTTCAGTATCAATTACAAAAAGATCAAATTGAAGAAATATGTGTCTGTTAAAACTGCAACCTATACATGTATGCATAACATAACTGAAATGTGAAATAAACAATTATGGTGAAAATTATGGTGTAGGTAAACATTATAAGCACTCCATAGAATAGGTGATCTACCAAAACCGCTGGAGGGAAACTGGGAAGTGAGAGTAAACACTAGGTTTATAGTTGAAAGAGCACAAGAATAGAACAACAGGCAGTCAATTAAAACCTACAACCTTTGCATGCAAGTGTCGGAATTTCCATTAACCTACTGACAAAATGTGTTGGCCGTCAAACTCACGTACGCAGATACCATTTTTCTTCAAGTAACTTACATGTCTTTCTTCCTGGTCCCTTTGAGCTTGAAGATCACGTTGGTTCTTTTCAGCAAGTGCTTTAGCCTAAGCATATGGAACCCAGCTATCAATAGTAAGAAGCAAAAATGTGCAATGGAAGATGAAGAAACTACATAATGCTCATTGATCTTCAAACCAGAGAGGAAAAGAATATAATATGAGACAGCATAAACACATACCGCCCGCTCTTGAGTGCGTTGGTGGCGTTCAAGTCTGGCTCTTCTTCTTTCTTCTGTTTCCCCTTCAACCTCGGGGAATGCTCCAGATGATTCAGCAGCTACAAAATCAGAGCAAATGAGTCACAGAGAAAGAGAGAGTAACCTTTCAATATTATGGAAGGAAATAAACAGTGGCATACCTCCAAAAATAGAAGATAGATCATCAACGATATTAGTAGCAGAAGAAGCTTTTCGCATATTGGAGGCCCCACTAGAAGATGTCCTCATTGCAGCTTCAGCTCCTGCCTTGTTCTGGAATTGCTGGTTCAACACAGGATCCTGAGAATAGTAATCAAACAAAGGAATAAACACAAAACTGATGGACAAATTTCCTACAAATTAAACAAGACTCGTGAAATTATTGCATTGTTTTGGCATAAACACTTACAACCGAATCTGTTCTGGCCCTAGGTACACTGCCTGCTCGAGATCCCATACTGAAAAAGGATTCCAGATCGTCATCTTTCTTTTGTTGGCTCATCTTTGCAGCAGCTGATGCCTTTTCACGGGCTTCTGCAGCAGCTCTTTCCCTAGCCTCTGCTGCAGCCCTTTCGACAGCAGCTCGTTCAGCTCGACGCCTTACCTCAGCTTCAGACCTTGCAACTGCAGCTTTTTCCCGCGCTTCTTTCTCCCTTGCTTCTGAAGCAGCTCTTTCTCTAGCTTCTGCAGCAGCCTTTTCAGCTCTTTCTCTAGCTTCAGCAGCTGCTCTTTCACGAGCTTCAGCCTGAGCCCTCTGAACTGCTGTTCTTTCAGCACGTCCTCTGGCCTCAGCATTTACCTTCTCAACAGCAGCCCTTTCAGCTTTTGAGCGAGCTTCAGCAGCAGCTCTTTCACGTGCTTCCCTGGTAGCCCTTTCTACAGCCTGTCTAGCCCTTTCCCTTTCCATCTGTTTGGCTCTTTCCCTCTCCCTCTCAAGTCTCCTTACTTCCCTCTCTTCCTCTTCTGCCTGATTCCTTTCACGCTCTAATTTCTCATGGTTTTCCCTAAATTCTCTCCCCAGATCATCTTGCTGGTTATCATTTTCCAGATGCACAGGTTCCTTACTTCTAGCAGCCTTTGCGTATTCTCTTTCGCGTACTTCCTTAGCATGTCTAAATTTTGCCTCAGCTTTATCCATAGCATCCTTCATGGCAGCTGCAGATGCAGCTGCTGCAGAGGTCACATTACGCTCTTCACTAGCATGAAAATTGGCACTTTCATCAACACTGATATGGGACCTACCCATGGCAAAATCATCACGTTCTTCCAACTGTGAAACTGAAGGGCTATTGGCCGCAGGTTGAGCAAGCTTAGGATTTTGAAAGTATTGATTATAACTCCGGGGAGAAAAAAATTCATCACCCTTCTTTCTCGAATTTGAAGAGTAGGAGCCAGTTTCTGACTTTGAAGTTTGACGAGGAATTGGTGGAGGTGGTCGTGAAGGGGGTGGAGCACTAGTGGGTTGAGTAAAAAGAGGAATCTCTGATACGGTAAGCCATACGTCATCTGATTGCCGTCCCTGCTCATCTGTCGACTGAGACACATCGACCTGGGAGGTTGTTTCGTAGTATGGAGGAGCGGTCGGACCAAAAGATTTATGAAAATGTGATGAAACGTCTGGCACATCAAACAAGGGAGGTTCCTGAAAACTGTCAACAGGAACCTTCTTCTCCACATCGCTGTCCAACCTCCCAGGAGAAAATGGATTGGAATGACCAAAGGATTTATGAGAATGTGATGAAACATCTGGCACATCAAACAAGGGAGGTTCCTGAAAATTTTCAACAGGAACCTTCTTCTCCACATTGCTCTCCGAATATCTGTTAGAAGGCTTCCTGGTCTGCTCTCTAAGACTAGAAGATACAGGTGTTCCTGATCTTGAGGGGCTCCTGTCCTTCCCTCCGTTATCCCTCCCAGGAGAAAATGGATGCACAGGTTTTCCAAACCCATTAAGGGGATCTAAGTCATCAAATACTCCATCGCTAACAGAGGATGCATCAGCCCTTGTACTTCTAGCTTTACCAAGATTACCAATCTCCTCCAGAGGATCAGTAAATACTCCAGACGATGATCCGGGAGTTGATGTTGATTCCATAACTACAAAAGGATCTTCCATCACATTTGAAGTTGTATTCCCAGTAGGTGTGGATTCTCGATTTGACTCTGACATTGGTCTGTGCCAAAAAAGAAAGGACAATGAGCTAATTATCCCTTTTCTTTTTATAACCCAGATTATGGGGAGAAGAAAAAAACACAAAACTTTCACATGCTCAGTTTACATAAATTGCAATCAAGAAGAAAGGACAAAAATGGCAGAACACCACAATATTACACATCAGAAAAGCATTTAATAATTCAATCATCTCGAACCATTATTCTTCCTAGAAACTTCAGTATCAATAATTTTTTGTACTACTGCAATCCAAATTAGAAGCCACTTTAATTTTGGAGATGAAGGATATTTAGAAAGATTTAACACAAAAATGTCATTAGTAACCAATAAGTGAATGACGAAACGATGTCGAGCAGAAAAGTATAGCATAGGTGTATACAATTGTGAGCCAGAAAGGGGCAAAAAATAAGTACATTAATTCAAAAGAAGAACCACAGGATCTGAGGATTTTATGACCCTAAACTGTTCTAAATTGCTATTAAGGGATTGCTTATGATCGTGTAGGATGGCTTACAAATAGTAGAACCTAACTGATCTGAAATGTTGACTATTCTTCTCATTTACAAATTACATGCTTTCAAAAGCAAATGTAATCACCCGAAATATATACAATTTATATAACTTTGAAATCTAGTTAGCACTTTTTCATCCCAAAATAGATTACTATCTATATGCGTATTATAGTTGCAAAATAATCAACAAACTAACAGTGATAAATCATTTTATAAGAGTTGTATTTCGTCGCTATATCTTGGAGTGTAGAGGCACTTTTTGAGTATGTGCATAATCCTTAGAGAAAGAGAATCATTAGACGTTTAAATTTGTCTCCAGTAATCTAACAACTATTAGCTTTTGTTGTACTACAAAACATCTCAATACACCATTAAAGCGATCAATAAATGTCATGATTAAATCAACTAATATACCAAAACAAAAGGATGATTACCACATAAATTTTCTAATTATTAACATACAGCTTTTTGCTTCAAACTAGACAGGTGATATAGAAGAGCAGAAAGTAATCTGCCAGAGCAATTTTCAGTAAAGAACAATTATGCCACTAAGTTCAATTCATTTACTTGTGCTCCATGGACATATCAGTCCATCATTCTCTTCTGCACCCACAAACTCCACAACCACCACCAGCAACATCATCACTTTCAATTTCTCAATGATTCATGTACCCGAGTTTCTCAACAGCAACAACTAATATGGTGGCTCATCCAGAGCTCAATATCAACATTAGGTAACCAATGAGACTCAATTGCACAAGTTTTAGAAACTAGAAATCAAGGCCTAGCTCAAGTGGTAAGAGCAAAGCTTTACCATGACAGGGTTCGCGTCTCATCTGGGAGGGAAGGATTAAAAAAAGTGTTTCAGAAACCAATAACTAACCCCTTTCCTAGATATTTATTGTCCTTCAAAATCCCACACACCTTTTCTCTTTGCCCACTGAGCCATTATATGTTGATCCGTAAAATAAATTAATTTAATTCTTGATCAAGGTTACTGAACAGTTTTTTCAGATTTCATTGAACGAGAAATTTCAAACTGGAAACCATGCGCTAGGCTCATATGGTTGGTAATGAAGGAGGTAGTTTCCATCTGCAAGCAGGTGACTCCTAATTTATGGCGAGCGAATGTTGTGAAATAAAATATAGGAATGGATTCTTGATGTAAATTGCAGTGTGATAGATGTCACAGTCGATCCAGTCCATGTGTGTTTCAGCGCATATGCGTGTTATGTCTGAAGAAATAATTTCATGAAAATGGATTTTCATAAAAAATGTATGGCAGAATAATTACCCCTCTAGCAATATCCCTTCCTGATATTAAGGGTTGATTATCTTGAATAAATGACCCATGCAAAATGACATTCTGTATGATGTTCTTCTATTTTAAATAACTTACTGACTGTTTTTTTACATTACGAGCAAAATATTTTTTGGAAAACCACCAAGGAGGCATAGCCAATTTAAACAATTGATAGATTAGAGGATGACGTGTCACATAACAGACTAACAGTATGTCAAGTGCATCTACTCCACTCCCAAAAACAATTTTTTGATAAAAAATAATCTTTCAATTAAAGAGTTCTCATCAAAGTGTGCATTGATTACAGTAAACTAGAATTATTTACAAGATATATTAAAATGAGAATATATAGTCATTTTCTTTCCTTTTTTATAACTATAAGCGATTTCTTCATATATTCAATTCTTAATTATTATTCTTTCCCAAATCCTAATAAACACTGTCGTTATTAATATAATACAGGATCGTATGATTTTACATACGCAGGAACCTGATATTAGAGACAGAAAAAACCTAACAACAGAGCTTGGATGCTAGGTACTACATCGTGACAATCAGCACATGGAACACCAGACAATAGCTTTGATACACGCACTGTGTGACGGGTAGAAATTTTGAATTTGAGGAAAAACAAAATGAAGATTTAAAAAATTCCTTTAGCTCTAATTATAGGCTTCATATTTTTGCTACAGTGAGTAACATTAAATCTATCTTCATAATAGTGGTAAAATGATGATGGAAAAACAATGTCTTTGAAAATTGACCCACTAACATTAAATAGGGGTCGAACCACTAATATATTTAAATATATGAATATACCGGAAAATTTGGACTAAAATACATTATTTTAATTTTGAATTATACATATAGACAAAATCACTTATTAAACTTGATGCATTTAATTTTATCATGTCCACTTCTATTCTTCTAATATCAGTGGAAAATAAGACAACACAAAAATATAAATAGTTGAGTCTTTAAAAATTTATATGGGATTATAATGTGCTCTTAAAATAAAATTAAATGAGAAAATTATATAAAAATAAATCAGAGAGAAAATTATCCCACCTCGTTAAACAAATACACCATCAATTGTTTAAAGGAAGGAATTCCTTTTATAGAGGAAAAAGCTGTCCCGCATAGATTTCCCTGAACAGAAGGCTGGAGAAATGTAAAAGGTATGGGCCAAGAATGAATAACGCATCCCGTTTAGACCTTTTATTGCGTCGGAGCTTGGGCCTAGAAAAGAGATTTTTTCCCAAATTTGGAAGAAAATGCCAACCGCTTAAAACGGTAAATCCGGTTGCGAGTAACTGGTTCACAGTTATGCCAGCCGGTTATTATTCCGGTCGGAATGGCCGTTCCAATCCGGTTTTCAGAACATTGTGGAAGTTTTCCATAGTGCTTTGCTTACACCCCACTAAAACGTCTTCTTGAAAAATAGAAAACTCAATTCACCAAAAAAGATTTGCAAAAGTGACCACAAAAGACACGCAAACTTTCCGCATCATATTGAGAAGACAACACAAATAAATCAATGTGTACCGTCTCTACTAGCTCAAAATTTAGATGAGATGGTTGAAGGATCAGAATCATGCAAAAGATTTGAGTTCAACTCTCGCAACCACTCATTTGTAAAAACAAAAACTTTAAATGTGAGGAGGAGTGTTGAAAACACATTTCTAATAAATCAATGTTCGTCTTGTTTAAGAGCTGAAACTTTTAGATAAGATGCTTCACTCTTCTATTATCAACCACGCTCTTTCGGATGTTTGGGAACTTGCTTCAAAAGGTATTGTAACTGTGTAGACATTTCACATTTGTGAACTTTGAAAACCTCGTTGATGGAAATTTGAAGAGACGAGACGGAGAGTCTTGATCAGTATGCTAAATTTTTAGTTAAATAATAATAAAAAGCAAGAATTCAATGGGATATCTGAAAAAGTTTAATTAACAAGACAAACCACCAAATGCAGAAATATCATAACATAGTTAAAAAAAATTTGGATATTGGCAAGGATTAAAAAGGCATGACTGAGGCGCGCCTCACTCTGAGGCGTGAATTTTTGGGGGGCAGAACATGGCTTATGCCTTTAGTCGAGGGGCACGCCTCACGTCAGTTATCTCGGAAACCACTTTTTTTTTTTTTTTTAAGTTCTCATTTTTATTAGTCGACTTCACTGGAGACATATTATAATTAATATAGCTAATTTCATTGATTATTAGCCATTTATCATTGGAACCAATTACATATTAAAAAACTAATAATTTCTTTGATTATATATTAGTATGCCATAAATAAAAATACAACATAATTTCAAACACACAACACGTGTAAAACATCAATGCTGTGACCCTAGAACTTCATCACTGGTGTCAGCTCATCATTTTGGCGACGACAGCTTCAAAACAATGACATCAACCTAGAACTTTAAAGTTGTTATATTGTTTTGAGAATTTAAAATTTATGGTTTATTAAATGCTTATCTTTGACATTTTTCCAACAATATTGGTCAGCACATACATTGGATCTCTAATAGGACAAATGACAGAAAACGTGAAAACTTTGCCTACTGATATTTTCACTGTCATTGAATGCATTACTTCTTTCTGCACATCTTCTTCCAATCATGCGGATATCCTCGACATCTAAATGTTAACAGTTTCATGATTAGCATGTCCAGTGTAAAATATTTTCCAATTAAATGCAAGCCATAAAATTACGCTAACAAAAGAGTAAACACATATAAGATCGAGCAGCTAAAAAACCAGTTATTTCAGCTCTAATCTAGAAATTCAACATAATATTCCAACCAAATAACAAAAGTACCTGTTGCTACTGGCAGGAATGCCACTCCCAAACCCAGGTAGCAAATCATCGAACCCTCGAGAAGTAGAGCTGCTCTTAGCATTACTGCTGTTGTTGATGCTCTCCCCAAACTTGTCATCTCCACTGAAGTTCCCCAACAAATCATCAAAAGCATTCCGATTCCTGCTCTTTGTGGACGGAGGCGATGCAATTGATGCGAACACATCATCATCAAATCTGACCGATGAAGTACCTAGTTTGCTCTTCAACCCCGGTAAACCATCAAATATATCATCATCATCATAAACGGGCTTATCATACACCGGAAAGGACGACATCTTATTGCCACCAGTATTACTGTTCGAAATTTTCGATTCCGACTTCAAAATCGATTCATATTCAAAATCACTCATCGCCGACTTGTTACTACTATTATTTGAACTTGAACTCGAAGTATACTTAGGAGGCCCACCAAATACATCGTTGAACAACAACCCATCTCGTTTCTGATCGTCAACAGATCGGGCAGGGCGACGATCCGCCTGGTCGGATCTCATCGGATTCGATTTCCCTTGAGGCCGGAACCCAAAATCCCGTGCCAACACATCCAGGTCATCCATTTTGAATCAAGGGTTTCGATTTGCTGCAGATCTGGACGAAATTAACGGGCAATTGAGAATCCAATGGATCAGGGCAAAAAGAGTCTGACTGGGATATGATTGATTATTCGATTAACAGTAAAAGATCATGGAAATGGTACAAATGGTTTATAATATAGTAATTGAAAGCATACGTGCAGAATAGGTGGATTTGAATAGTGTTCTGGTTATTACGGGAAATATTAGAGAGAGGACTGAGGACAAATTTTGATAAGGGTTTCTCTCTCTTATGTCCTTGTTTCCTTCTTCGTCGTCGTCCTGTCTCTCTCTCTCTCTCGGCGCTCCATTGTTTCTTTAATTTCTCCATTTTATCTAATTTTTGTTTGATTTGCAAAAAAGACCTTCAATTATTGGTAAATAATTATTCCGTCCTTGAAGTTTTCTAAATTAGTTTCCACTTTTTCCTTTTTCCTATTCCTATTTTGACCTTTTGCAACATAGCATTCGTTGATTTATTTTTTATTATTTTCTCATTTTTTGTCTAGTTTTGCAACAAGGCATATGTGCCCTCGTATTCTCTTCTCTTTATTTAGATTAGATTTCACTTTTGAAAAACAACTGCTCTTTTATGCTAAATTATTGATTAAATTAATCAGCTACCATAAATATTTCGTGCGAGATGTCAATAGAGTCAAAAACTAACCAACTATTACTCTTCATACATTTATTTTACTCACGCTAAATAACTAAGGTGACAATGGATCGAGTGACACTCAAGCTCAACTCGACCCTATGGATAAGCCAAGCTTCGCTTGTGTGGACTTTTATAATCGATTCGTAGACCTCATGAGTCAAGCCGTCCACTAACCTGCTTTTTTTTCTTTTTTTTTTTTTTGTATTGAAATAAATTAATAAAATAAGCACAAAGATGAATAATTTTTTAAAAAATAATAATAAAACAAGTTCAAAAATTGAAAAAAAATAAAATAACTGACCCACGAGCCCAAACGACCTGGCATGTGAGCTCACGTGCTCACACCAACAGGCTCCACTCGTGAAAACAAAAAGTGAGCTTGACTCGGCCTCGTCTCAAAAAGAGCCCGAGTTGCCCATAAGCCAAACTCGGATGAGCCGAGCATGCGAGCCGCTCAGTTCGTTTGCAACCCATAAAAACACCACCTTACTTCCATACAGTTTTGCTGAAGCCGAACAAGTTGACATACGGTAATTCATCAAATCCCCAGTCTTCAACAAGATTTAACTTAAAAGAACAACTAGTACTCAAATACAAAATCTTATCTGAGGTAACTGTTCAATCCTAAGATATTTGACCTCGGAATTCCTATGGACTGAAGGTCTGAATATTTTATAATAGAAATAGATATAACAGTTTCACTATAAACAGATGATGTCCACTTCGATTCATCAGTTATGGTAGTTCTGGCATTCGCCGGTCGAGTATGCACCATTACTTGCAGAAGATTTATCTGAATGCACCCTCCTGTAGAATAGCACGTAAGCAGCAGCTGATTTGACGTCTTCTTCATTGATTACTGATATGTGGCTGTCATCGAAGTTGTACCACCTATTTTCATCAAGAAGCTGCATACGACAGATTTGAGGTAGAACATTAGGAATCTATATTCAGCATGATATCAGGAATATTAAAACAGTACTTAAAGGATATGGCACACCTTAATATGTGCTGTATAGTGCCCACTTCCCATGCCACCGTAATGATTTGTCAAGGCATAGAGTTCATAGATCTGACGCGGGGTGTTCTTGTTGGCTATGTAGTTAGTCACATCGAAGTCATGAATTGGAAAATTTACAAATGTGTCTAGCTTATGCTTTATCGATCTGCTGTAAGAAAACCTTTTAAGATGAATAACCAGCACTTCAGGAAGCCTCCAAAGATCCAGCTTCTTGCTTGCTTGGCGCCTCTCCTTGCATTGAGGACAATACCTTTTCACAAAGATGGGCAAATTAGATGTTACTTAACGAGATAAATGTAGAAAACTGACCCATCCAGGCAAATAGTAAAAGAAGAATCTTACCACATGTCTTCAGGGACCAATGGCTCTTCACGTAGAAAAGCTTCCAAACAAGTGTACAATGAGAGAGGTTCAGTTCGAGCTTTCTTGTTTACATGCCCATATTTACAAACTTCTGGCAAGGTTTCTAAGTGGCTGGTATCATAACTTCCCAAAAGCTTTTGTGACCAATCAGCAAATACAAGGATCGACATAGATGATGATGACAACTTAACCACCTTATCCTCACCAACAGTCAAATCTATGCAAGCATTATTTTCATCAACCAACTGCAGCGGAAGTTTATGGAAGGTCACTGGTTTTAAACTGCCACCGTAGGATTGTCTCGCATTGGAACCATCTGAATCGGCACAAAATTCAGTAGATCTAGTGGCATGAAATTGATTTGATGTTGCCACAGGTGCATTAGAACAATTAATACCTGGATATTCAGTGTTATTTTTTCTTAACATGGGCGAGAGCATTTTGTTTACCATCTGCTGGATATCACCTCTAGTTATAGTATCATCACATGAGATGGGAGAAACAAGAGGGGTTCCGTAAGGCTTCCACCCCATAGTGCTCTGAGAATTACCAGCGCCACTAAAAAAACATAGAAAAGGAGAAAAACACGGGTTATCTTAAAATAGCCAGTGCAGCACTTAGCATTACACGCAAGGAAGAATTCTGCTTACTGTTCTCCCCGGCGGTGTATCAATTGAAGAAACTTAGTTTTCTTCAAAACTTTTGGTATCTTGTAGGCAGCAAGGTGGTCGTCGTCTTTTATGGAAGACAGTGATATCAATGGATCCTCCAAAAATCGGTAAATCAAGTGGCCTCTTATCTATGAGCAATACATAAAGACAATTTCAGTTAGAAGTTTCGTAAATAAGTGTTTCAAAGAATTACTAGATTTACTCTGCAGACCTCCGCAAGCAGGAGCTTTTCGTTGAGTTGCAAAGAACAAGCATTGCTCAGTGCTTGGATCAAATCCCTGCAACGTCCCTGCTTTGGAACACTTACAGTGCAAGCAGCCGGGAGGGCACTTCCGTCGCAAGTAAAAACAGTTACCGTCATACTACGAGTGATGGTGGATTGAAGTGGCAAGGAAAGATACATGAATGGATCAAATGTAACTGAGACTTTATTACAGGCAGGACAGACCAGGGTTGATTTGTATTGCCCCTGCAAAAATGTGATTTGCACATGAATTCCAAAACAATGAGAAGGTAAAAATTTGGTTTTCCTTGATCGAGTACAGACATGCTCTAGTCTCATTATGAATTCTCTTTTTCAAATGCCTGTGATGACATGTTTCAAGGAATCTGATTTTCCTTGACAATGATGTACAGTTGATTTTACCAAATGTTGTGTGGAAGATTATTTTCGTCCAGCAAAATCACTGCTCTTCCAACTCTTCTATAAACAAGTCAAATGCAGTCTTCTCTACCATTAACTATGAACAAACTATGCAGTAAGATGAAGATTTCAACAAAGTGGATAGAAATGAAATAAGTCATTTCCAGAGGCTATAGGCCATACTTTAAAATTGTAAAGGAAAATTATAAGGTATTCAAGCGAGAGAACATCTTGTTCCATCCTGTTTCCCCAGTATTTTTCAACAAAAAAAGATAATTTAAATTGAATTAAAATAATACATTAAAGTCTATATATAATTGCCACTGGTTTTCTGACTAAGCAATACAATTGTTGATATAGGACAATCCTATTGTAAATAAGATAAAAGTTAAATATATATAATAAGATATCTAGTTGTAATAGGTTTTATCTTTTTATTATCATTTCTTGTTTAGAATCCGATTTCCTTTCTTTATTGGTTAGAATATGATTTCTATTTTCTTTTAGATTAGAAACAATATTGGAATAATATTGCTTGTATATATTGAATAATAGTCGATGTGATAAAAAAAAAAGTGTACAATGCCTTTTTATTTATATGCAAAATTATTCATTAATCTTACTAATATAAGGAAACTAATATAAAATCCTAATTAAAAATAAAAGACAAATCCAATTCTAATTAATAAAGAAAAGAAATCATATTCTAAATAAGAAATAAGAATATAAAGATAAAACATATTACAACTAGATATCTTATTATATAACTTTTATCTTATTTACAATAGGATTGTCATACATCAATTGTATATTTAGCATTGTGTGCATGCACTAGACATAGGCAGAATTTCATACAGCTAAGCAGTCCAAAGGGGTCGTTCCAACAATCGCTCACCATGTAATAAGAATAATGTATATCAAATAAAGTTACTACATGCATAACAGAAATCACTGAAAAATGCTTTAGCTCACCTATAAATGGAGTTTAACTACTAAGGAAATAAGCATTTCTATTGGGTATTTAGCAACAATTTGGAGGTGAGTGAAAGGGACCTCCAGAATGGTACTGCTGGTTCATATTTCAGAAGTCCCTTGATTACTGTATTATGTATTTCCAGTTATCACAAAAGTTTCTTGGATTAATCTATGAATGACCTCATTTCTTAGATGATATTGTTTTAAAATCCAGTGGGGTAAATGAAGCGAATTAACAAAATGACCCCAAACAAAAAACATAGAAGTCTATGTTAAAAGGGCTTAGACACAACATTATACTATATAAAACTGTGATAGACAAACTAGGAGCATCGAATAGCTACGACTCCTCTTACAGCATGAGTAACTAAGAAATTATACATAATTATTCCAAAATCTTAGTTCTATAAAATCATCACTGTGATACTTACTTGGCACACATCCACAATTATGGAATCATTACGAGCAATGTGATTTGCCCAATACTCATCAGCAACTTCTTCATCGGGTCGGCCATCTGCATCTCTGGATTTAATATATGGTTTGTGTTTAACACGATTTAAATCTTCATGAAGTCCATCTAACAAAAATGCAAGGAGCTCCTGCATAGAAAAAGGTAATTATTATAATTCTTAACTCCACCAATTAACATCAGCTTGGAGTCTTGAAACTTCATGCGAAGCACTAAACCTGAGAATCATGTTGACTGCATCCACTAAATTGTGGTGCAAAGCGAGCAAGCTTCGCTTTGAATGACCTGGGGGCAACTGGAGTTCGCCCTGGTGCCCACAATTTTCTAAGCAACTCGCCAAATGCTAAAGCAAGCTCACCCTGCATATTAAAACAATGTCAGAAAAATTAGAACGTCTTAAAAAATCAATCATATTTACAGCTCAAAGCACTATAGCAGCTGACTTTCTAGCATTTCATATACATCATTAACAAGAGAAAAATGTCAATTCAAAATGTCAGGCATGAGCCTCAAACACACTGCAGCTAGTGAAATGCCCAGTCCAAGACTAGTTTCATGTAAACTAAGGTTTGCCACTTAAATCTCTGACCAAAACCCTAATTTAGAACTCTATGATCTGCCTAGATGGATGGACAACAGTGGATGTATCTACTAAAATTGCTGGAATAAAGGAAGCTTTAATTGCACAACTTCTTAAACTGACAAAGCCACTAATGGCAGGTCATCAAAGTTCGACTAGCTTTTTGCATGATTTGAGTATAAGACCTTCAATTACTTCTATATTAGAGAAACAATCCCAAGTCACATAACGGGCTAAGGCAAAAAGGATAAAATAAGACGACTTCCTTTTTTAGTGCAATAGAAGAGATTTATTATTCTTTTATTCATACCATTAATGTTCATAACATCAAGCTAAGATGAATAATCCTGAAATATCTAAAAAGTACGGACATAACTTATAGGTATCAAGCAACCCAGTCATGGCATATGGCTTAGATAAATTATCATTTGAGATCAACCCATCAAGCAGAAAAAAAAGAAAAAGGGAATTCTACAAGCCTCAGCAGTGTTTTTGCAAGAGCAACATGACACGCCGGGTGGCATGAAAAAGAACAACGGAATTATTTGCCTGACAGAACAAGCCACCATTTTGATGGATTCTTCTACAATATGAAGAAGACACTGCTCCCCCATATAAAAGCAAGTAATAATTTCATCATTGTCACGAGTGTAACTTACAACCATGCCCAGAGGGTTCTGACGGTTTATTTCTTGATGATAATCGTCTCGAAAATATCGTGCAAATTCTGGGGTATGAACAAGACATTGTATTGCACTGTTCATAAAGCAAGTATTTCCAAGATTCAACAGTCCAGTGAGACCACAAGAAGACCCCCTTGTACTAACACCACTCGGTCCGTATGCCTTCTCAACATTTGTATTCTGCAACAACTCTGAATTACCATTTCTTGATGAATATTTGTTAACATAAAGACCTCCAGCAGGTAACGAACTAGACTGTGAAGCAGTAACAGCTAAGGCTCCATTGTCTGCAGATCCATTCTCCTGAACTGGACCCACGCAACCACCAGTGTCACTATTGATAACCTCCACTAAAATCTGATTTGGGTCATTGCACAACAAAGGAAATGTGGAATGTCAGAACAATGTACAGCATCACATAATATAATATATGATAAAGAGCACTCCCTATAGACCAGGCAAAGTCGTCAATTGAAAGAAATAGTGAACAACAATTTACTAACATAAGTATCTCTCAATCAAGTAAACCTAGCCAAATGTATTCAGGCAAACAAAAAAAAAAAAATTTTTACTATTAAGTGGCAATAATTAACTCTGTACACACAATCAAACCAAGAAACTAGGGAAGAGAGTTCAAGAACAAGTAAACCAAGTCATCGAGTATTACATTAAATAGTACAACAAATGTATGATGAAACCGATAGGTTAGGAGGACTACTATAATGCCATATCACTAACTCTTTTGATACAGAAGCAGGATAGGTTTCTATATACTGAAAACTGATCGTAACAAACTGACTGAAATAGAGATCAAATGCATATTTGTTTCTGGCTGGATGAAGTCATGTTCATAATAATTATCAAAACCATTTCCTTTTACACTTCTTTATTTTACAACAAGTAGGCGTTCTATGTGCATGGAAGTACAGGCAGTAATCTCCATTTTTTAGTTACTGAATGTAACCGAAGTCCATCAGATGATATAACAAGAAAAACAGGCACCAAAGAAAAAAAAATGGGTGCAAATTCTGCAATCAGGAAGAAGATATGAGAAAAAGAGACACTTCTCAGCTTAATCAGAATTTGATTTCAAACTGAACAAGACCTTAATGTACAATCAAGGAAATATAGAAAACCCATGGTAAACAGATGATTGAAAGGCACCAGGAATCAGAGTTTCTTGGAAACTTCAAACTTTGAGTTTCTCAAAAAAATTCAATAGTGGCAATGGAGAATAGCTCATGTCACTTAATTCGGCAGTGAATTGGAATAGCCAAGAAGGCCGCAGTAGATTTTTTAAGACAGATGTTGCAAGCTCTTCCAACTGAAGGTGCAAAAGCAGGGCTAATGGGGGGTTACCAGTCCCAAGGGCAAAGGATACATGATATTTCTCCCTTTCAAGAATCGTATAAAAAGGCCACCCTTCTGAATCCCTACCCACAACACCCCCCAAAAATAAATGAAAAGGAATTACAGATATCTTAAACCTTACTCCATGGCATGAAATAATAATCTCACAACATAAGTTACTAGTCAAAACAAAAATTATGCAATAGACGATGATAATATTATTAATAATCGATGGGAGAATAATTTCATGCAGATATGAAAACTTGAATTTCTATTAGAAAACTCTTACATCTTGGCAACCATGTAGATAAATTAGAACATCAACAAGTGAGTATGACTAATAAAGATGAAAAAATTAAGTGAGTCAGTTCAAAACCGGATACCATATAACAGCTTTGCATAAAACCAACCTAATTACAAGAAGCGATACTGTCCTGTAGCAGAAACAGAACTCTATGAGATCAAAGTGGCACAATTAAAAACACTCACATCCTGATCCATTTGTATATTTGCATCATCAAGTGTCTTTTCCAAGTCATTCATCAAAGCATGCTTCTGACGGCTAAAGTAATCCCATATATATACCTAATGCAAGAGGGGAAAAAGAGTTAATCATAAAATAGCAAAATATTTTTAAAGAAAAAAATGAAAAGATAAGAATAAAAAATTGAGGTGCTCTTTACTTGCTTAGTTTTAAGATCAAATATCTCACAAGCTCTTCTGTGAAGTTCACCAATGGTTTCCTGCCAAAAGAAATTCAAGTACTTTAATATGCATAATTCCACATGGATTGGAGATGTCAATAGTTATTTTCCAGGAAGGAGAAGGGAACACATTGATCAAACCTTTTTGCTTATTCTTATTGTAGACTGATCGCCTTTTGACATCAGATGCAATTGAAGCCGTAAGGGATAAACTTCTACAGACAATTCTGTTTGAGAAAGACCGGAGTCAATTACCTTTCGAGCCAATACGGGACCACCTCCATACCTAAACCAAGCAAACAGAGATTTAACTCCTAATTTCTCCATCAATGTTATTTATCTAGAGCACAACCTTGCAAAAGAGCAAAATTTACTACAAAATTATCTCAACAACGGATGAATTCATTACAGCTAAGAAAAAGTAATCATTTCTTCTCTTGGTTTATACAAAGTAGAATCCAACTTTATCCGGAAGTTGCTTTAAACTATTAAAACCAAGTTGAGCTTCTGTAGGATATCCTTTAGTTTCAAATGTTCCAAAGCCTCTGTGATAGTTTTACAATGAAACAGCTTTACTTCAGTTTTAGCACAACATTAACGGACATGTTATCTGTCGTGCTCTAAACAAAAAAGTCAAATGGACATAATGCTGGAGTGACAGCCACTAGTAAAATTTCATGCTGCACAGGAAAATAACAAAAACAAATAGCAGTAACTCATATCAATTATGTTTATAATTACGTAAACAAAGCATAGATTAAGGGGTTGTTTGATAAAGCTTTTATAAAAGTTGAAGATAATGTGTAGTTGAACATTTATAAAAGTTGTGGTCCATGAAATGTGTGTTAACATTCAATTTTGAACAGATAATAAAAATTTTAGAAAAATTTTATCAAACAAGCACTAAATCACATTCAAGGTTCAAGCCAGAGGAAAGTTTATACAATATACTCATGATGCTTACCGATAATCTTTGTCTAATGAAGTCAAATTTTAGGTAAATACAAATAGTATAGCTTTCAGAATCTAAAGTTGGTGGCAATAGGCTTACTCAACTGGCCAGTATAAACTACTGGGCTATGCTCCAATGAACACGAGTCGTTCCTCCTTCATCTATACTAGAGTATAATGGTTGACACAAGTTAAAAATGTGGACAAGCTTATATGTCAAACCATCTAAACTCTTTTTAAAACTGTATTTCTAGATATATATATATCGACTGTCAACCTTAATATAAAACAGAAGGTGAAGTGTCCTAGAGAGAATATTTTATTTCTTCACATGTTATTATTGAACACCTCATCTAAAACCTTAAGATGTTGGAGAGAGAATTAATTCTTCAACTTCGCGCACCACACATGTTGTATTCATAATTGGGTATCACATACTCATGACCTTTGCCTACTACAATATCATGTTGAAGCACCTCACCTAAAAGTTTGGTATTTTATTTTTATTTTATTTTTTTGAGCAATAAAAGTTTTGTTACAGCACCTGATGTTTCATGTGCAATGAGGCTGTAGAGTATAAAACTGTTTGTCAATTATATTCTTCAGAATTTGGTGGTTAATGAGGGAAAAGGTATCACTTTGCTCGGAAGAGTGAGATAGGAGGAAGGTGTCAGGGAGATCGATCCTCTTAATCTTGTTTGGAAGGAACATAATAGGACAGTTTTAACGGAGGAAAGTGCATTTTCCAAAATTGAAGTGTGTATAGGTTTCCTTTTGCTTTTCTGAGGTTAACGTCAATGTGTATTCATACCGGACTAAACAAGATTTAACTAGTACGCATATCTTTTTCNTCGTGCTCTAAACAAAAAAGTCAAATGGACATAATGCTGGAGTGACAGCCACTAGTAAAATTTCATGCTGCACAGGAAAATAACAAAAACAAATAGCAGTAACTCATATCAATTATGTTTATAATTACGTAAACAAAGCATAGATTAAGGGGTTGTTTGATAAAGCTTTTATAAAAGTTGAAGATAATGTGTAGTTGAACATTTATAAAAGTTGTGGTCCATGAAATGTGTGTTAACATTCAATTTTGAACAGATAATAAAAATTTTAGAAAAATTTTATCAAACAAGCACTAAATCACATTCAAGGTTCAAGCCAGAGGAAAGTTTATACAATATACTCATGATGCTTACCGATAATCTTTGTCTAATGAAGTCAAATTTTAGGTAAATACAAATAGTATAGCTTTCAGAATCTAAAGTTGGTGGCAATAGGCTTACTCAACTGGCCAGTATAAACTACTGGGCTATGCTCCAATGAACACGAGTCGTTCCTCCTTCATCTATACTAGAGTATAATGGTTGACACAAGTTAAAAATGTGGACAAGCTTATATGTCAAACCATCTAAACTCTTTTTAAAACTGTATTTCTAGATATATATATATCGACTGTCAACCTTAATATAAAACAGAAGGTGAAGTGTCCTAGAGAGAATATTTTATTTCTTCACATGTTATTATTGAACACCTCATCTAAAACCTTAAGATGTTGGAGAGAGAATTAATTCTTCAACTTCGCGCACCACACATGTTGTATTCATAATTGGGTATCACATACTCATGACCTTTGCCTACTACAATATCATGTTGAAGCACCTCACCTAAAAGTTTGGTATTTTATTTTTATTTTATTTTTTTGAGCAATAAAAGTTTTGTTACAGCACCTGATGTTTCATGTGCAATGAGGCTGTAGAGTATAAAACTGTTTGTCAATTATATTCTTCAGAATTTGGTGGTTAATGAGGGAAAAGGTATCACTTTGCTCGGAAGAGTGAGATAGGAGGAAGGTGTCAGGGAGATCGATCCTCTTAATCTTGTTTGGAAGGAACATAATAGGACAGTTTTAACGGAGGAAAGTGCATTTTCCAAAATTGAAGTGTGTATAGGTTTCCTTTTGCTTTTCTGAGGTTAACGTCAATGTGTATTCATACCGGACTAAACAAGATTTAACTAGTACGCATATCTTTTTC
>CAIGRB010164284.1:37482-62786 GCA_903798255.1 Fraxinus quadrangulata
AATAATAATAATAATAATAATAATTAAGTTTTGGGGACCTACATTGATCCAGTTAATTTGATTTTTATTTTTATTTTTTTGGTAGTTTCTATAGGGTTAGCAAAACTCATCAAACTAAAATGACAAAGAACATAATGACAGAGTAAAACCTGTTACTTTTCCTTTACGGATTCGTCATATAAATATTATTTGACACAGAAAGTTATCATTTCCCATATCCTGATTTCATGAACATATTTCAAAGTGATACTGCCTGGAAGAGAAGAGAAAGAAGATAAAACTGCAAATTGTTAATCATCCCAATCTGGTAGAGAAGGGTCCCGTGTTTTCATTAAGATGTTGCCTTCAACAAGCCCCTTCACAAATTCATTTTGATCAATGGTCTAACATGTGCAAAATTGTATATAGATAGATGGATAGACTTGAATCCACGTGTTTTGCCTGATGTTAAACACCTCATTTAAAATCCTAAGATGTTACTAATAAAGAGTGGTCGCCTCTATTCATTTAAATATTATCTTCAACACAATCAAATTAATAAAAACTTCCCTATTTATCTATGAACACGCCATACTCCAAACTGAAAAGTACGCTTGCAACATGTCAGTCATTGAGAAATAATTCAGAAGACAGGACGATTGAGCTTTCAAAAGGGCAATTACATTACTCCTGAAATAAATAAATACAATGGAAAAAATAACTAAATTATTTTCCTACTAACGTTAAACCCTAACGCTCCCTAATCCATAGCAACCTCTGCTTGAAATTTTAACACGAACCAACAAAACTCCCCAAGAAAATTGAAAACAATTAACAAAAAAGAACATCGGTGATATCGAAATAAAATTATATAGATCCAATTTATGAGAAAAAGGCTACCTTTGCGTGATCAGATAGAATGTGTCGCCGGCTTTGGTATGGGCTCCTGATGCCGTAGTAATTTCCCTGATGATTTGCTTTTCTTCCTCCGGGGTCAGCTGCACCGCCACACCCCCCGCCATTTTCACCTTTCGAAACCTACCTTTGTGAGATAAAATAGATTTAAAAAATAAAAACAAAATTTGCGCCTTTTGGTAAAAATTGAAGTTTAGGGTTTTGAGTTTTTAGGGCAAGAGTTGAGATTTCATTCTAATGTCTGGTCACAATATGATGCTGTGTGAGTGAGGGTGGAGGGTTATGGGCGTTAAATACTGCCACTTCACTTTGAAGTCAGCACCCAGCTGATTTGATGAATTTTCAGGCAATATTATTGTATTGTTTTTTCAGAAGATGGATTCGGACCAAAATTCCACAAAAGACCCTCGGCTGAAGGCTCCGCAGCATGTTGGTGAGCTTTTAGATCCCGGTACCAACGAAATCGAGTGATAACTCCCATTTCTTATTGAATTAACTGTCCCAAATCTACTTTAAGGCAAAGATCGCAGCATGCACAATGACGCAATTCCATTACATTTAGGTTTGGCTCTTGGAAATAAAATTTCTTCAATTAATAGATCAAGAACGTGTTATAATTTAAGTTGATCGAACATATTTACTATCTCCACGTATCGAAAGACACGCGGCTTATAAACAAGTGGAATCACTATCAAACAAGCATTCCCCATGTCTGGAGATTGTCGGTTGTATTTATTTAAGATGAAATAGTGTATTGAAGACACTTGTTTCTTGAATAAGAAGTGATACAATTTTAACGAGTTACATTTATATAAATTTTCACTAGTCATGCCACGTGTAATTTGAAGAAAAATAATAACTGAACATAACAGATCAATTTTATAATTCAACTGTTACGAGTGCACAGAATAAGATTGAAGAAACGCATTATAATAGAGAAACATTATTGGGTAAAAATTTAACTATATTTCCTACATAAATAAAAGAATCAGTTTTCTCAACACTGTTCATAAGCTGTAAGCCGAGCCGAATGACTTTATGGCTCGGCACGGCTCGGTTTGGCTTGGCTCGGCTAAGTTTTTTTTTTTTTTTTTTAAATGGCTCAGCTAACTTTTTTTTCTTTTTTTACGTTTGATTCAGTATTTTAAGTTACAGATATTCGTTTTAAAACGTTTAAAATCTGTTGGAAATGTTGAAGTGCGGTCATGATAAATATATGATCGATAAATTTTAAATTCATGTTATAAATTCAGAGGATTATGATAGGAAATAAAAAAGTTATCTGATAGGAGTAATCTCTTGTAGAAAATAAACCTCAGGTTTTTATAATTTTTAGAATGAGATGGGGTGTCTATTTAATTTTCAAAATTTTTACCAATTTTTGTTGTCTCAAAACTTGTTTAAATACTTATTTTATAGTTTATACTACTTTTGAGTAAAAATTTACTTTTCAAAAATAAGTTTTACTTATGATAAAAATAGGTAACTTACATTAGTTTAGATTAAAATCCAATTAAAATCTCAAATTAAAGTCAACAATTAATTTTAACTACACATTTCATGGGATCCACAACTTTTCAACCACATATCTCATCGAATTTTATCAAAATTTACTAAAAATCTTATTTTAATATGTACCAAACACGGGTCAATCTTCAATTAAACTTAATAGATCAAGAACGCGTTATAATTTAAGTTGATCAAACATATTTACTATCTACATGTATAGAAAGACACGCGGCTTATAAACAAATCAATTCACGATTAAACGAGCATTCCCCATGTATGGAGATTGTCGGCTGTATTTATTTAAGATGAAAAATGTGTATTGGAGACACTTGTTTCTTGAATAAGAAGGGACACAGTTTTAACGAGTTACATTTATATCGATTTTCATCTGTCGTGCCACGTGTAATTCGAGGAAAAATAATAATTGAACATAATAGACAAATTTTTATAGCCAAACATTATTGGGTAAAAATTTAACTATAATTATTTTATATAAAAATATTTTTTGCATTAGTTTGAAAAACTTAAAAATGAGAAGAGGAGAGACAAGATTAGTTAAGTATTATTTACCAATATTTTCAATTCATAGGATTATATTAGGAAATTTAAAAAAAAAAATCTGATAGGAGTAATCTCTTGTAGAAAGCAAACCTCATCCTTTTATAATTTTTAGAATGAGATGGGGTGTCTATTTAATTTTCATAAATTTCGCCAATTTTTGTTATCTCAAAACTCATTTAAATACTTATTTTATAGTTTATGTTACTTTTGAGTAAAAGCTTACTTTTCAAAAATAAGTTTTACTTATGATTAAAATAGGTAACTTACTTTTTTTTTAATTTTAAAAAAAAAATTCATTATATTCAAATTTAGTTAAACTTAATATTTCTTATTTATCCCATATACTCTAAAAGAGGGAATCCGGTATTCATTGTTCATTTTTGTAGCACTCATGTTCACACTCAATCCGGAGAGGCACTACTCAAAAACAAGTTTACAATATCTTGGGAATATAATATGTCTTTTGTTCCTTTTGTAAAAATCTTTTGTACATTTCCTAATCTCACTAAATTACAACTTTTTCGGCACCATAGGCGGCCATTGACTTCGACAATGATTTTGGCGATGAGGACGACAAAGACAATGAAGAAGAAGGATCCGTCATGGGGCTAATACCTGGAGTTGGATAAATTTTGTTTTTGGTTTTCCATTTTCCTTCTACTTTTTGAGTTTAGTGGACCTTTTTCTTTGCCTCAATTTGGTGGGTTTTGAGTATATATGATCTCATAAATAGCTAAAATAGTTCTTTAGTTTTGGGAATTCCATGCTCTGGTTTTTTAGATAGCTCTTCTACCTTTGTTTAGATGCTTTCTTTCTTTTTCCATGTTTGTTAAAGGATTTGGTAGGGCAATTGAGCCCTACGGGGAACCCTTAATTCTGTAGATCAAGACAAGTACTCTTATATGGTAATCCTCTATTCTTATTTTCTCTCAATTTCGAAGATCCTTAAATTTCCTGTTTCAATTACCTATAAATAATTATTAAGCAATTTCTATTTAGTGACTAATGAAATTTATGTGCTTTTGCGGAGAGTTTTGATTTAAGAGATTTAGTTCATCGTCTTCGAAGCAAGTTGATTTTTGCTACTTTTTCATATGTCAAATTTTTGAAAAATTTTGAACAGTGTAAACCTTACAGGATTTAAGTTTAGTTCAACAGTGAAATGCTCAATTTTACGAGTTTCATTTGTTCCCAAAACGTGTAATTAGAGATCTTTGTTATTTGTGGTTTCGATTTATTTTGCATTAGGTTTTCATGAGTTCTCGCTATATGTTTAAAACAATTTTAACATATTTCAATTTCATTCTTTGTTATGTGTTCTTATTTAGAAATGTAAGGTGGTCTTTCATAGATTTTTAATATGCTATTATGCGATGTATTTGTAAGTCCTCATTCATCATGTGTTTTGTTTTAGTTTCTGATGAAGAATGGAATATATGACTTTTAGAATTGGTTCGATCAGCAGACCTGGTAATGGCTACTGTTGATGGTGTTCAAAATTTATTTCATTGTGAGTTCTCTTTAATTTTTTTCCTATCGTTGATAAATGTACCGATTTTCTTGAATTTAATCCATATCTTTTAAGATGATGGAAATTATTATTATCCCTCATTCTCTTAAAAGAGGGAATCCCTTTTATCACTATTCATCTTCCCTCACATGAGTTTTCACTAACAACAATTGAAATCGTATATGTCTTTTTACAAATGTTACAGACCTATTTATATACAAACTCATGTATATACATGGTAAACCTACAAAATCAAGGAGTAATAAAATAGGAAATATACAGCGAGTAATATACAATTAGGATCCCAAAATATTAGGTGACATTTTCTTCCTTGATTGTTGAAGTCCTTTTGACATCCCCCCTCAAATTGATGGTGGTTGTCAACTAGCATCAATTTGCTTATAAGATATTCATGTCGTGCAAAGGACATGGGCTTAGTGAACAAGTCAGCAACTTGATCGTGGGATGAGACATAAACAAGATGGAGAACTTTATCATGAACCAATTCTCGGATGTAATGGCAATCAACCTCAATGTGTTTGGTTCGCTCATGATGGACAAGATTAGTGGCAATGCTAATAGCACTTGTATTATGTCCAAAAAGAGGAATAAATTCAACACAAGTGACATCAAGATCAAGAAGAAGTCGTCGAAGCCATACAAGTTCAGAACTAACAGAAGACATAGATCGATACTCAGCCTCGGTGGAAGATTTAGATACCCTTTCTTGCTTCTTACACTTCCATGAAATGGGTGAGGCACCTTGAAAAACACACCAACCTGTCGTAGAGCAACGAGTATCAACACAACTGGCATAATCGGCATCAGAAAATGCTTTTAGAGTGAGAGGTGTGTTGGAAGGAAAAAAGAGTCCAAGATCATAAGTGCCTTTGAGCTAGCAAATGATCTGATGAAGTGCTGAGAGATGATGATGTCGAGGCTGAGAAACAAATTGACTGACAACCTAAACTGCAAAAGATACATCAGGACGTGTGATGGTAAGATAAATAAGACCGCCCACCAATCGTCGATACAAAGTAGGATAAAAAATAAGTGCATCATCATCACGTTTCAATTTCAAATTGAGTTCTATAGGAGTTGAACATACATTATTATCAGTCAAATTGGCTAGCTTGATCAAATCCTCAATGTACTTGCGTTGTATGAGAAGGAGGACATGAGAGGAATATGACACTTCCAAACCCAAAAAATAAGTAAGAGTGACAAGATCTTTCATATGAAAAAAATCATGAAGAAACCGTTTAAACTCAAGAATTCCTCGTGGATCACTACCGGTAATGACCATATCATCCACATAAAGAAGTACAATTATAATGCCATGAGAGGAACGACGAGTGAATAGAGAGTTGATCATTAGAACTTTATTGGAAACCAACTGAACAAATAGTAGAGTGAAATTTTTCAAACCATGCTCACGGTGCCTATTTAAGACCAAAAAGAGATCTGTTAAGTTTGCAAACCACATTAGAATCACCAAGAGAATAGCCAGGGGGACACTCCATATAAACAGTTTCCTTCAAATGTCCATGAAGAAAAACATTTTTGACAACTAATTGATACAATGGCCACTGTTTGCATGATGCAATGGCAAGAAGAGTTCGAACTGTGGTCATCTTGGCAACTGGGCAAATGTTTCTTCATAATCAATCCCATATTCCTACTTGTAGCCTTGAGCTACCAAACGGGCTTTGTAGTGGTCTAGAGTACCATCAAGCTTGACCTTAATAGTGTACACCCATTTGCTCCCTATGACACAAATATTATAAGGTCTTGGGACTAAATCTCAAGTATGATTCGCAGTCAATGCCTCTATTTCCTCATCCATTGCCTTTTTTCCAAAATGCTTGTTCCATTGCCTGCTTATAAGTAGAAGGAATCTTGAGAGAATTTAGATTTGTAAAAAGAGTTAAACGGTCAGGTGGCTTCCCAAAATTTACACGAGTGGATCTTTTCAAATGAGGCAAAGTGGGTGGTTGTGCATCACTTGGAACATCAGCGGGAGGACCATCAAGCTCGTGATCAGGAAGTGGCATAACAGGCGTGACAGGAACATCATTAGACAAACCAGAATTTGAAGGATGTATAATGTAGAAATGGAAGAATTTGGAGCTGATGTACTTAAAGGTGAAACATAAAATTATAAATTTTCAAAAAAAATGACATTACGAGATACCCGAATGCGGTGATGTTGAGGATCATAACAAATATAACCTTAATGTTTGTCACTATAACCGATAAAAAGACATATAGCAGCCTTTGCAGATAGTTTATGCAGTTCATGGTGTGGGAGCAACACAAAGCAGACACAGCCAAAAGCACGAAGATGCATGTAATTTGGTGATTTATGAAAAAGAATAAAGAATGGAGATTGATTACTAAGTATAGGAGTAGTATGCCTATTATTAAGATGGACAACTGTATGAATAGCTTCTACCCAAAATTGAGATGGAACAGAAGACTCAAGTAAAAGAGTTCGAACAATTTCCACAACATGACGATTTTTCTGTTCCACCACTCCATTTTGTTCGGGAGTTTTAGGACATGATTGTTGAGTTAAAATGCCTTTTTCACTAAAGAATTGAACAAGTTCTAAAGCACAAAACTCCCCACCAGGATCTAACCGAAATATTTTGATTACTTTTCCAAATTGTGTTTCTATCATAGTGGCAAAGTTTTTGGCAATATTTGCTCGTTCAGATTTAGCACGCAAGAAATACACCCAAGTAAAACGTGTAAAATGATCAATATATAGAACAAAATATTTGTAACCAAGTCTAGATAAAATAGGTGAAGGTCCTCACAAATCACAATGAATAAAATCAAAATGTGCATAAACTTCAATAGTACTAGAAGCAAAAGGTAATTTAGCAAATTTGCCAACAACACAAATTTGACAATATTTAAAAACATTATTCTTAACATTCAACCTATCTGGAAGAAGCTGGGATTTGAACATAGATTTTATTCGACTAACGTCTGGGTGACCCAACCGACAATGCCAAAGATCTCAAGTATTTTCCTCATGTAATGTGGAAGCTGATGAAGTGACGGTAAGACAAAATGGAAGACTCTTTTTCTGATTGAGATCAAGATGAAACAAACACCCGTGTTTATGCCCCTTCATGAACACTTGCCCCGTTTGAAGGTCCTGCACATCACAACCATGCGAGGAAAATTTAACTAAACAATTGTGATCAATAAGTTGTCCAACAGAAATCAAATTGGCTATTAATTGAGGAACGTAAAAAGTATTAGGGAGGCTAATGGATTTTGTAGAACTATTCGACAAACAAACTGTACCAACTCATATTTTATCTAGACTTGGTTACCAAGGAGTAGACTTAATTTCTGTACCTGATTACCCAGCAACAGAAAAAACAGAAGAAAGAACACCTGGAAGAGTTGATTGCATTGAGTCTTGAATCATCTTTTGAACAAACTGCGATGTGAGAGGCATTGCGGTTGTGTTTTCTGATTTTTTATCATCGCTCATAGTAACAAAGCCTGATGGACTTTGCTTATTTTTCAAAAGCCCGCACTCCAAAATGATGTGGCCTGATTTCTTACAATAGTTGCATATATTCCGCTTCTGACAATGAAACTGTACATGCCCAAGTTTATTACAGTGCCTGCACCGAATATCTTCTTTGTTTCCATGCCTTTGTTTTGACTGAAATTTTCCACGTGAAGCAAGAAATACAGAATCGGCTGAATTAGTTTTTGTGTCTAGCTGTGCTTGAGTCTTCAAGCGTGTTTCATCACGAATGAGTTATCCTAATACGGATTCCATCTTCAAATCACCAAGATTAATTAATGTTTCCCTTGTTGTCTCAAATTTAGGTCGAAGCTTCATGAGAACTTGCATCACTCTTCCACGATTTTTTTCTTTCTGAACTTCAGCATATGCTGTAGGGGAATCGTAGAAGAAGAAATCATGTCTTGTTCGGTCCACAACTTCAACATTTCATTATAAAAGCTGCGAATATCTCTATCCTCTTGGCTGATGTTGGCTATTTCATATTCAAGCTCAAATTGACGTGACTGGTTCACTTGAGAATAAATTCCTTTAAGATGATCCCATATATCAGCAGCAGTCTTGAAAGATCGAAGACTTAGTGCAATATCAGGTTCAACTGAGCTGAGTATCCAAGTAATAACATGTGCATTCTTTGTTTTCCAATTGCTCTTCGCCTTTTCATCACCTTCTTCTTTCTCCGATCCATCAAGAATTCCAGAGAATCCTTTGCCTTCAACAAAAACTCGAAAATGGAATTCCCAAAGCGCAAAATTTTTGCCATTAAATTTGACAAATACAGTTTCAAATTTGTTTGTATCCATGGTGATTAGTCAAAAGTTTTGGAAACACAAGGTTCAAGTTAGAACAGATCCTCTAAAGGATAAGTAGAAAAATGAAGAAAGAAATTTTCAAAAGAAATCTCAAATGAACGTAAGCCAACTCTGTAAAAGAATTGCTCAAAGCTCTGATACCATAACAACAATTGAAATAGAGGAAGAAAGGAAAATTGTATATGTCTGTTTACAAATGTTACAGACCTATTTATATACAAACTCATATCTATACATGGTAAACCTAGCAAATCAAGGAGTAATAAAATAGGAAATATGCAGCGGGTAATATACAATTAGGATCCCAAAATATTAGGTGACATTTTCTTCCTTGATTGTTGGCAAGATCTTCTCCTTTTGACATTCACATGTATCATTTTTCTATCTGGTTCTGCCACAGTCACTTCCTATGTAGCCAACCATTTTTGTTGATTAATTGGTATTGCAGTTGAAATTGGATAAATATCTTCTTTCCCCATGTATATTTTGTATTCTTATTGGAGAAGCAAATGTATTGCAGTTGATATTTTGTAAAATATCTTTTTCATAGGTATTGCATTTTAAATTAGATAAATATCTTCTTCCTCCATGCATATTTTGTATTGGAGAAGCAAAGATATTGCAGTTGATATTTTGTAAAATATCTTTCTTGTATTGGAAAAGTAAATAACAAGGGAGCAACCAAAATTTATTTCACTCTGGTGGCATCAAAAAGGAATAACACAATACAGCTGAGGCTAAGGCTCTGGATGGCAGCGAAGCAAAAGGCAGGGCAATAGCACGGTTGTTTTATTTGTTTCTGAATGATTTTACTATCTCGGATTCCATCATTTATTTAGATGATTGTGTTTTTCAGTGGGGATGGCCTTCTTTTTTTTTATATGTATGGAATGAAGTTGTGTTTTTTTTTAGAATAGAATTGAATGTTTTCTAGAATTAAATTAATTTATAAATGAATACGAGCTTTTGTAATTTGTATCAATGTTTTGAATTATTAAATTAAAAATAAGTGAAATTGTATTTAGTTTGGATAAAATGTAAGCAAATGTTATCACCTAAATTTAATTAAGCAGAATAATAAATGTTTATTTTTTGACAAAAGAATAAAAAATAAATCAATAATTTCAAAAATGTAAAGGTATTATTATTTTTTTAGAAAATTACAGCGTGGAGTCAAACGCCGCGAAGTGAAAGGAATACACCTCCTCTCAGCGCGGAGTAGTAACATCGCTCTATACGGAATGAAAACTCCGTGCAGTGTGGAGTATCACTCCACATTGTGCGGAGTCTAACAAATACTGAACACGATGAAAGTATGAAAAATAAGAATAATTTTCTTTGTTACCTAACTCATAATTATAATTTTATTAGTTAGAAAATAAATTATTTTCATATGAACTCAAATTAAATAATTTTTTATTTCAAAGCAGTGTTCTTAATGGCAGCGATTATAAAATAATCTTATTTTATACATATCAATTATATTTTTTAAAAAAATTCCCCACTATGCGGACACCAATCTCCGTACTGTACGGAGTTATAATCCCTGTAGGGGGCGTTGCTCCCGAGCCTCCACGAGGGGCGCTGTTCCCTCGACCTGACCGAGCAGGTCGATCCCCGCCTTGCAGGAGCGTTGCCCCCTCGACCCCCGACCCTCGCTGATCCTTCAACTCCTCGATAACTGTGTTTTTAACCTCTTTTATTTTTTCTATATACTTGCAACGACTAATATACAAACAAATATACATCTTTATTTTCCAAATTTACGTTTTTCTTGTTTATTCTTCTAATTTTTAATAAAAATAATCTGCTTTTCATATATAAAAGAATTGTAATTGTAAGGCATTAATATATATTTGTGTTACTCCAATTATTTTATTACCCAACGTTTCATCTACTTTATCTATAATTTTGACATTTTGCTACTATATAGCTTCAATTTTTCATCAAGACGAAATGTACATTTCTCACGCTATGCATTAAAATTCATGAATTTATTAACCATAAAAATACATGTAAATATTAAAACTTTTAGCATTATTATTAGTCTATTTTAATGTTATACATTTTACTCAATTTTTATAATTAGGAATTTTTTTTTGTCAAATACCTACAGTGTATGGACATGGTCTCATGCGCAGTTCGTAACAAGTACTATTTGTAAATTCATCCTGCAACTTATGACTTCTTCGACTTCAACTTCAAAAATTCAAATGACAGTGCAATTCTGATTTTTTACTCTTCAATGCGATTTTCTGTTCACTAACTAAACGAAACAAGTCACCCTTCTTTTTGTAATTATCTGTAAAGATCACAATGGTTTTGCTTAAGAAAAAAACTATTGTAATATTTATGACACCCGTTAAATGAGAAAAAAAACCTTGAAGGTCACTTTTTATGGGTTTCGTGTCTTCATTTTTCATATGCTTCTATGTAGTTCCATTTCATAATTATGATTCTAAAAAGATAATTTCCTTCTTACTTACATATTGTTTCATCTATGTTGTTCAATCTTTGAAATTATATCATGATGATTACACAATGAAAATAGTTCATGCAATACTTAATGAATCTTAATACACTACTTTTCATTCCGATTAATTTTTTCCAAACATAAATTATTTGTGGTTTCTCACATTAAATATGTTTAGATATTTTTTTTGGTAACTCCAACTTTCTTTTGTTGGTTATTTGTGCACATGTCTTTGGAATATATATTATCTTCAAACCAATAGTTTTCTGCTACGATAACTCAATATCCAAATTATCGGTATCTTAAAGATTTTGTTGAGTTTGTCGATGTAGATCACCAAGCATCTTTAATGTGTAGTAATTTCTATGCGAATACTTTTTGAAACATTCCATCTATATGAAGATCAAAAAGATAAATTGGAACTCGGACTGGTGATCTTAATAGAATGTGTTCTAAAACCAGTAGGAAGATATATTGATTACATAACTCTAGGTATGGTTGAACACATTCACGACTTTCTTCACTATCTGTGGGATCGTAGAGCGTATTTTGTTTTATTAAACTCACTGTGAGAACCCCAACTGGAATGAGTACAGAGAATGCAACAGAATGAACAAAACGAATGTAAATATTCATACATGGATATCCACTTGCATTCCAAATACTTTTCTCACATTCTTCTATTACTCACCAATCTATATATAGTTTACTTTACTTGTATAAATCATATATGCCTAATATTTATTTTCAATTGTCTTTCGGTACTGAATATGCGAAACATTTCCACAAATTGGCCTAAAATTTGGACACCGTAGAAATAAAACATTACAGTGTCCAACGATGCACAAGTGGAAGCTGGACAAAATATTATCCGAGAAAATAGTTCATCAATTCTTAACTACACAAGAGGTAATTTAATTATTTACTCATATTCCTCTATTACATTATATTGCTCATTTAATTATATTTTTTTGTCCTTTCCCGAAACAAATTTATAATAGCTCGTTGAAGTATTTCATTAAAATTACAGATTGAAGTGCTTGCAATACTACTACCTATAGAGGAAGAATTGCAGGCACCGTGGTACGCAACTCTTTCATTACCACAAGACAACTATCATAATATACTAGATGACATTATAAGTGGGGAATTGAACAATGTACTTCCACAGATCCCAAAAGACACTGATCACATGTCGACTGGTCCTGGTACTTCAAGGACATCTGTTTTAGTTGGAGCTGGGCCAAGTTCTACTCTTATTGGCTCCAATTATGTAACTAGGGAATAAATGGAACAGTTGTTTAACATATATAGGCAACATATTTACCTTGTACAAATAATAGGTGAGTATTTAAACTATTTACTGTTTACTATAATATTTCATTCTCTGTTTAATTTAATTGTACATTTATGATACTAATTTAATTTAGCGTAAACTATTTCTTCCGTAGGCCAAACTGTGGAATTTTTTTGCTCAAATACATGGAATGCTTCATTCTAGGATATTTAATAGAATAAGTTTCTGCAGACAGAATGTTTTATACAGACAAAATATTGCAGGTGATATTTGTTTTAATGTATACTTTCTACATTCTCATTGATCCTGATACTACTATATAATCATATTCGTGCAAAAAAATATGTTGGCATTGAATTCATACTTAACGACACAGTTGAAGGAAATCATATACTTACAAACACAGACGTATATATAAATCAATTATCTTTTATACTTACGCACATGTTAAATGTTCACATTTTGAACTACATTTCCAATTATGAATTTTTATTCATTGTACCGTTTAATAATTATGTTAATAAATTATTATTTGTAAATTCACTCTTCAAATTTCTGTAATAGTCACTTCAACGATTGAAAATGCTTTACATTTATTTTATTTTCACGTCTTTATGTTTTTTCTATTTCTTGAAGACGATGTACAAGAAGGATCCCTCTCGGTGGCTTACACGACAGAAAAGGAAGAGGAATTTGAGCACAAGATCGAGGACCTTAAGACCAATGTCACTTCCCCAAAACTTTATTCTTCACTTTTCTTTTCCCTTTCCTTCGAAGAGTTGCCCAAAACTATTGATTTTTGAGTTTCATAAACAGAGCCCTAAACCTTTCTTGCAAGATCTATGCGAAGAAGCTAGAACTCAAAATAATAATCGAAACAAGGTATTTTAAGGGGCTTTCGCCTTGCTTTTCAAAAGGAGAGCTCAATTTAAGGGTTATTCCAATCCTCGGGAAAGCAGCACTTTAGCGATTCCAAGATCTTTACTAACTCATTGTCGATCTCTAAACGTCTAATCTCACGACTGGTTAACAAANAAAAAGTATAATCAGAGGGCTTTCGCCTTGCTTTTCAAAAGGAGAACTCAATTCAAGGTGTATTCCAATCCGCTGGAAAGCAGCACTTTAGCGATTCCAAGATCTTTACTAACTCATTGTCGATCTCTAAACGTCTAATCTCACGACTGGTTAACAAAGCAAAGTTCACTCTCAAGCTAACATGTGGATGTGGATAAAGCCCTACTTCTTTCCTTCGCTCCCTAATGTGTCACAGATCATTCGTATTCTTCGTGTATTGAATGTATACGCAACGCTAACATAACCTTAAAAATAACAAAACTCGTGCATTGCACGGACTAAAACTAGTGTAATACAATAAAAAAATGACATTGGATAAGAATCAAAGCAATTTTTTTCACTATTGTATTCTTTCATTTTTTATTGTATGACATTCAATAATAATCACGACTAATTTTATTTTTTGCACTTTTGTATTTTGGTTTTTTTTTTGTTTAATTCAAAATATTAGGATTAAATAATTCTTTTTATATGTAGAAGGAAATCTTCATGGACAATATTTTTATTAGCTATTAATGAAATGTCAAAGATAAGAATTTAAAAAAATGAGAATATTAGTGTGACAATGCACGGGTGTTGGATGCCTTTATCTATAATAATATATTAAATATCGCATCAATTGAGAATAATTTTTTTGACGATTAAACCCCTACTATAATTTAAATATTTCAATAATTTCTTACTTTGTGTTTTTTTATAATTTAATTAATTAAATAAGATATTACTTTTCCTTTTTTAATATGTATTTAATTTATTTAATCGTTTAGTTACCATCAATGTACACATATATGTGACAAGTTCATTTCACCTGTTAGCTTTCATTGATGTATGAATTTCCTATTATTAATTCTCAATTAATTAACATTCAAATTCATTGAATTAATATTCATCTTCATTTATGCATTTTGGTGTTTATTAATTTTAATTATAAGTTAGTTAGAATTTCACATAAAAAAATACATTTCATTATTCACGTCCATATATGTTAATTAACATCTACTTTTATTTAACTAAAAACTAAATAAATGATTTAACATTTATTGTCACATATATATTCCTTAGTATTAATTCTAAATTAATTAACATTCAAGCATATTCAAATATTACTTTTACATCACTTATAAAGTATTTCGTAATAACGTACAACGCACATTTAATATTTACTAGTTACAATAAAAAGTGGTGTAGGTACAAAAAATTCACAATTGCAATATAACCATCATAAGAACTCATTTAGGCCCTTTTTTTTTTTTCAAAAAAAAAAAAAAAAAGCGGATTTGGATTTTGATACAAGTTGTATGATTGAAAAAATGATAAAAATTGTGGGTCTCGTCAAATATGTAGGAAAAAAACAATTGTTGATTTTAAGTTATATTTTTGTCAATTGTTTAGTTAAACTGTACATGTGCTTAGTCTCATGCGGTGTTTGGAGCAAATAATATTTTAATTTAGTTTAGGAAGTATGCCAGGACATGGTTCGTTTTGGTTTGTTTCTAATGAGAACAGACATGAAACCAAAAATTTTAGGTATTTGGTGAGTATAATCGTCGAGTTCAAATTTAATTATAGAATCGAATTTGATTCTTAATAATGCCCATATTTGGCCTCCATTAAATTAAAATTCATTTTTCCTTATCTTCTTATCACCCACACATTTTTCAATAAAATAATATTACATATAAATGTATAAACTTTTCCTTCATTTTTAACCACACATTCTTAAAAAAATTATTATTCTACTCATTAAAATGCGAAATAATAGAGCCTAAACATGGACAATATATTAAATATCATATCAATTGAGAATAATTCTTTGGACGATTATAGCCATATTATAATTCAAATATTCAAATAATACCTTACTTTTCGTTTTTCTATAATTCAATTATTTCAATATTAACTTACTTTTCGTTTTTCAATATATATTTAATTTATTTAGCCATTATCTACCATCAATGTACATGTATATTTGACATATTTATTTCACCCATGTACTTTCATTAATGTATGGATTTTCTATTATTAATTAGCCTTCACATTCAGTTACGTATATATTCCCTAATATTAATTTTAAATTAATTAATATTCACGCATATTCAAATATTACTTTTACAATACTTATAAAACATTTCATAACAATGCATAACGCACGTTCAACGATGGCAAGTTGCAATAAAAAGTGGTGTAGATACAAAAAATTCATGATACCAATATAACCATCATAAAAACTAATTTAGTCCCTATTTGGATTTTTTTTTTTTGAAAAATGGATTTGGATTCCGATACAAGTTGTATGATTGAAAAAATGATAAAAATTATGTCTCATCAAATATGTAGGAAAAAACAATTGTTGATTTTGAGTTATGTTTTTGTCAATTGTTTAGTTAAAATATACACGTGCTTAGTCTCATGGGGTGTTTGGTGCAAATAATATTTGAATTTAGTTTCGGAATTTGGTTCGTTTTGGTTTGTTTCTAAAGAGAATCGAACCATAAAATTTTAGGTATTTAATAAATAGAACAGTCGGGTTCAAATTTAATTATGGAACCAAACCAATTTGATTCGTACCATAATTAATTTTTTTTTTTAATATTTACAAAAAACTACATCAATGCAACAAATGGTATGTTCAATCTTAATTCTTACAAAATAATATAATCTAATTTAAAAATATATAAATAACAAGTTGTGTAATAATAACCATTCACCAATGTATACAAATTATTAAAATTAAACAATTAACGCTAAAATGTTGGTGATTCCATCACATTTATTCATTTACACTAACTCTTCAAATCTACATAAAAAAATGAAATTTGTAGAAAAAAAAATATATTTTTGGCTCGGGTTGCGCTTTGCCCTTGGGAGTTGGAGACTGTACACTTACAGTCAATTGGTTAATTGACAAATTTAATTTTCGAAAAAAATAAAATATATTGTATTCTTCAATATTTAAAAAAATTAAGGAGAATCGGTTATTCGATCTAGAACAAAGAATAAAACCAAACATGTCGGTTCTCGATTCTAGTATCCATTTGGATATTTAACATAAGAAGAATCAAACGGTTCGATTCGATCATATTCGGGGAGTTTTGTCCAACTTTATTAGAAAATTTATCCTCTCTTAATTAGTTGAATTAAAATAGTATACTTAAGAGGATGGGTTTAGATTGAACAATTCATTCGATGTAAATTTACTAATAAGAGTTTATATATAAATAAACTTGCTTATAAGCAATTTTTCTTTAAGTAAATCACCCATAATTAAATAAGAAAGTTTATAATAAACAACTTTTTGTTCATTATGCCAAAATTTAAGCAAATTATTTATTCCTATAGTAAGTAAAAGTTACTTTAAAAATTAATTTATTTTACTTAAAAGTAAGAAAAAAAGTTATCAAAACATACTTGTAGCAAAAAATTAAATTTACTCATAAGTAAATAAGTTTATAATAAATAACTCATAGTTTTAATCAAAGTTCAAAATAAGTAAGCGACATATTTTTACATAATATAAGATTTACTTTTAAAAATAAAACTTACATATTTTTTTTTTTTGATATCTACATATATTATGCAAAATCAAATCACTTACTGAAATAATACACCTTTATCCGTTTAATACAACATTTCCTAAGCTTACCATCCCTAATCCTAATCCTACACCTCATATAGTATTAAAGTTAATACGATGTACTCACTGCACCCTTCGACAATATTATTTGACAAAATATCATTCAGTATAAATAATGTTAAACATGTTCTAGTCGTTCCATTAAATAAAATCACCATGGTGCATTCAAAATAAGCATCTGATTGATACATTGTTGGCTACACATCTCACACGAACTAGGGCTTTTCTGCAGGTTTCGTGTTCATGTAAATATTGAAGCAACAATTTCGATTAAGATGTTATTTGAAGCGAGGCATGAACAAAGTTGACCTGAGATAGATCCTCGAGTTTGATTTGGTATATAAGGTGGATTACGCTTGCCCATTAGCTATAGTTTATAAGCAATTGCATCTTTCTATGTTACAATCACTTGAATTTTTAACCATTATACTGATGACTGCTTGATAAAATGGCACAATTAGTGCTAATGTGTCATCAAATAGAATTATATATTTCGCAAAGTCAGCAAGTTCATTATTAAAAAAGAAAGCACGATTTTACTATATAATTTAAGTTTAAAATTTGATAATAAATAGAGTCATCTCACGTTTTTTCATCTTGTTGACTTGGTATAATAAATGACGTCATTGGATAAAACGTTGGCTTTTTTAGCCCATGTTTGACACCCATTCTTTTCTCATTTTATTTCTCTTTCTTCATTTCAACCACACATTTTATCAATAAAATAATATTACACATAATAACCACTTGAATTTTAAAAAATTCCACTAATTGTCACTCGATTAAATAAATTAACATTAATGCAAGGCTCTCAAGTGCAAAAGTGTCGGCAAAATATGTTATTTAGCTCCCGTTTGACAACCATCAAAATAATTTTTTTGAGAAAAATGAGTTTTGGAATAGTGAATTTTTTGGCAAATGTGTGGTTAACAAGTATGAAAATTTTTTGAGCTTACATTAATAATTATTTAAATGTGATAATATATAATTAAAAATGAGCATAAAAAATAATTTTATTTTAATGATTGCCAAACAGGGACTTGTCAGGCTAAGTCAACATAAAATTAATAATAAAATGTGGTTTGGTGACATATTATTAGTTGATGATGCTACATTAGAGTTAAATTTAGCGTTTTGTAGTAAAGCATTGGTGCAAGCTTTAGAATAAGTGATTATTACCGTAGAAAATAACTCCAATAACTATTAATTCATGTTTGGGCTCTATTAAAATGAGATTTTAAGAGAATATATTTTGAAATTATGATTTTTTGGAGAATGTATGGTTAAAAAGTTATTATTATTTTTTTTTTGAATTTGCGTATAGTATTATTAGTTTATGGAAGAACGTGATTGAAAATATGTTTTGAAAAAATGGAGCCCAAACATGGTATTAATATAATTACTCAAATTCCCGTTTGATTCAAAGATGGAATTTGAATGGAAAGAAAACGAATTGTAGGGAATTGAATTGCCTATACCCTGTTTACTGAAAATTGTCAATTAATTCTGTTTGATTGGTATAATTTTTCACCTGAAAAATATGTTGAAAATTTCTATCGTTTGATAGACGTTTAGCCTTAGTAATTTCTCTAGGGTATATAGAGTAGCTTCGACCCAATTCAACTCGACAGACAAGCCCAAGAAATTCTAAGATGGAATTTTGGTGGAAATAAAACGAATTGTAGGGAATTGAATTGCCTAGAATTTGTTTTATTGAGAATTGTCAATTAATTGTGTTTGATTGGTATAATTTTTCATCTGAAAAATGTTGAAATTTTCTATTTTTTGGTGTTCGTTTGGCTTTAATTTTATGGAAATTGTCAATTAATGGATAATTTTTTTTAACAATTGAGGATATAATTTGTTTCTATTAAAAAAAAAAAAAGCAAATAAAAAAAATGATGAAATTTCAATTCCCACCTTAAAGGTGGGAATTTCAATTCAACTAAGGCTATGTTTGATAGCCATGGTTTTCCATGGAAAATGGTCCATGTTTTGGCTTGTTTGATAGTCATTTTTTGCGATGAAATTTTTTTTCTTACTTTACTCCACACGTGCACATTTTCATGGAAATTGTGGAATTAGTTTTCCCACCATTTTTTTCCCTTTTTGTTTTTAGCAATGACACCAAAATTTATTTCCAATTGAAAAAAAATTTCATTTAATGAATAATTTTCATAAAAAATAAAGCCAAACGACACTAAAAGATAAATATTTTTCGCGTGGAAAATTATATAAATCAAACATAATTAATTGACAATTTTCAGGAAAACAATTACATGCAATTCAATTTCCTGGAATTCATTTTCTTTTCATCCAAATTCCATTTTTACAATCAAACAAACCCTAAAATTAAGAAAGCTAGTAAATGTGGAAAATCAATTTCAGGAAAAAAGTGCCATCAATTATTAAACATGATAAAAGTAAAAAATGAAATTTCAATTTCAATTTTTATGAAAAATAAGGATCAAACAGACCCTAAAATTAAGAAAGCTAGTAAATGTGGAAAATCAATTCCAGGAAAAAAAAGTGCCATCAATTATTAAACATGATAAAAGTAGAAAATGAAATTTCAATTTCAATTTTTATGAAAAATAAGGGCTATCAAACATGCCCTTAACATAATTATGACGAGTTAGAATGTCAAAATTTTATTTTAATGAAAAAAAAAAGTAGTGGAATGGTCAACTTCAGGCTGACCCAGAAAATTGAAGGCTAGCCGCCAAGACCCGGCCCAGTCGCACCGACTAATTCTTGACCGCGTTTGGCCTGTCATAAGTTCGTTGGAAGGGCAAAATCGTCATTCAATTTTAAAGAAAGTACGTCGAATTTTCTTAGGCTTTTAATTCGGATAGACAACAATGTATATCGTGGAACCAGACCGCTAATTTCTCTTACTAGAATCTCATTTCCCCCCCTCTCTCTGGTTCGAGGGCCGTCCATTCTCTCTCTTCAGCATATGGAGAACAAAACCCAACCATCAGGTTCGTACAGCTGAAATTCGGAGTTATCTCAGCTTATTTGGAATTGAAATCGATTCTATTGATAGACTATATTGTTTTTAATTACGGTTAGTTGTTGAACTAGGGCTTTTAATGTAAAATTTGAAAAAAAAGAATTACAATTCATATATATTCTTTTACAATTTTAGTATCTTTATGTGGGGATTAGAATATCCCAGTGATCGAAAGTCCAGTTTCATTAAATTCCTCGACGCGAAGGGATGATTGCCTTCTGTTAACTCTTAAATTTATTTGGAGAGATGTTTCAAAAACAATTAACTCTCTTTGATTTAACAGAGTTTACTTGTCTTAATTTTCCAGTAGATTAGGCACGTTTGTAAATGGGAAAACAACGTTTTTTAAGTATTCTACTTTGATTTCCAATTTTGCAGCTTTCAAGACATTGTTTTGATAATTTTGGTCTCAATGGTGTTACCTTTACTGATTTTCTTAGCCCCCATATATTAACTATGACAGATTCCCCTATCCAGGTAGTTGCCCTCCCCCAAAACCATGGGAAAGAGCTGGATCCTCTTCTGGGCCTGCACCTTTTAAACCGCCGTCTGCTGGCAGCACGAGTGATGTAGTGGAGGCATCTGGAACGGCAAGACCTGGTGAAGTTGTTTCATCAGCTGATAGGAATACAACTGTCAACAGAAACACACTTGCGAGGCCAGTACCTGCTAGACCATGGGAACAGCAGACTTATGGGAGCACGCTCGGAGGTATCTTTATCAGCATTTTCTTTTTGTCCCCCATGTTAAATCCCGTTTGGTTTCATTTTTCAACGCACACATCCAGGTAGGGAATCTCGAAAGCAACAAATGCCCAAATAGAACGATTGTCCATAAATTTTTTATTAAAACTATTTTCTTAAAACTGAGCATCAAATGCATTTTTATGTTTTTCAGCATACTGGCCCAAATTTCATACAGATAATGAAAAACACTCCCCAGAGAACTCGCTAAAAGTTATTTTTCAGGTTATCATTATTGTAATATCACCTGTCTCTTGAATGTTGCATTATTAGAACATATCATTTAATTTAATCTATCCATGTGATGTTTGATATCCTCATAACCAAAAAGAAACCCAGAAGATGAAACTTCATTTAGAAAGAGTGATGATCTAGTCATCTAGAACCACCACCAGCAAATTGATAAAGCAATAGAGCTCTCTTTTGATACAAAATTTCACGTTCCTTATGGGTCATTTATACTGTGAATACCTTGATAATAGTACTTTGGTTAATTTGTGGATCGATCTTTACTCCTTGTGCTTGCTGAAGAAAGTTACTGCCCTGGTGTTTAAAGTATGTCTATTACACGTCACTGGCCTTTGTAAAGGCAAAAAGGCTAATGCATGTACATTGCTCTGATGCATAAGCTTTTAGCTGTTGAAAAAAATGTTTAGTTATTAAGAGAAATTAGAAACTTGCCTTAATTAGGCACATAGCTGCCTATAAAACTGTGAATTATTTAATTGAATAGCTAAAATGATGGGCATGATGTGAAGAAATAGAAGTAAAAGTACTTGCATGGACGCATGAGAGATTGGAGGTTGTGAAATACCCAAAGTGAGCATTTTTTATATTTATCCTCTATTATTTAGAGTGAGAGATATCAAATATGCTATTAAAGGATCATGTATGGCCACTAAGGGAGGGAGTTGTGTCTGTGGTTTTGTGTGATCTGTGAATTCAAATATTATTAGGACTACAAAACTTGATATTATATGGTACATAAACCGTGGGAGAGATGTAATTGTTAAAGGAATTTTACTAAGACGAGACAAAATAAAGTGAGTAGGAGATGTATATTTATGAGTTAGCTAAAGTGGAGCTATTGATCATGTGCAATCCAATAAGACAATTTGGGTACTTCCAACATGGACTGCCAGAAACACCTATCAGGAAACATGACGGGACTAGTAGTAATGGCGAATCTAGAGGAAAAGTTCAAGCAATATCAACTTTGGAGATGACCCTTGATAGAGTAGAATGGAAAAGGAGGATATGAGTAGCCGACCCTAGATATGGAAGAGGGTTATGGTGCAAAAGAACTTAAATATGTTTAAACACCAAGAAGAGAGTACAATACCCTAAAGCATTGTCTGAAGCAGCAATATACTAATCCTAATGATGTTACAACCCAATTAGGGCAAAAGATAAAGAAATGGACTCCAGCAATCGCTGATCAGTGAAGAGGAAGACCTCTATTAGTCTTTTCCCTATTTTCCTTTCTTTAAACTTATTAGTGTCATCCTTACCCTGTATTCCTCTCACTAAAAGTATGCGACTACAATTGCCTAAAACATCACGTCAAGAATTAATGCTTGAATCCTAATGATGTCTCGAGGCCTGGTTTCTAGGGCAAGGTGCTGGCATCCATTTGAGGAATAGTGTCATATTATTGGCTTTCCAAGAGTAGCTAAGGAATTTCTGTGAAGCCTGAACAGTTGAAATGCCTCTTAAAACACATGCTCCTGTGAATCGAGTAAAATTTCTCTATCCTTTGTCAATCAATTTTCATGGTTCTTTTTCACCACCTCCGAATTGTGGTGAAACCTTTTTTGTGAATTTGGTTTAAAAGTTTAGTGGATTTTAATCCCTTTCTATTGGACAAAGAATTCTTATATGCCAATGTCAAAGACTTGTTGATTGAACTTCTCTCCTAATCCATATGAAATCAGTCCAATAAACTTTTGCCTAAATGCATATTTTATTTTAGGATAAGGACGTGATTCCTTTTCCAAAGCGTTGGGAGGTACTAGTGGTTGACACTGGTGTCTTCTTACTTGTGTTTCTTTGGGTAGATAGGTATTTTGTATTACAATGTCGGGTTAGTGTTTGATTTAGTTGACATCATGTACAAAATACACTGAAGAAAAATATGAAGACCAGATGCCTTGTGTAAATAAAAAAAATAAAAATTCACATCTTATAGGGATTCCCAAGTTAAAAAATGAGGGTGTAAAGCTGGATTAAATCACATATTTAGCAGCTTTTTAGCTTTTTCTGAAATTTAGGTTCACCAGAAAGGTCAAGATGTGCATAATTTGTTTAGTTGCTTCAATTCCTTTTCTAATATGAGCTGTTCACGCATGTGGTGAATATATGGAGGTATTTATTTAACTATAGCTTTTTCTATATCTGATGCAAACTTGTCCCTTGGGTGTTACTTATTCAGGTTATGGTTCCGGTTTGAATTATAATTCTGGTTATGGCTCGGGGATGCATGGTTCATATGGTGGAGGATTTGGAGGATCGTATGGTGGCGGGTTGTATGGAAACAACATGTATAGAGGAGGTTATGGTGGACTTTATGGAGGTGGCATGCAAGGAGGAATGTATAATGGTGGTTTGGGTGGCCCAATGGGCGGTTATGGAATGGGAATGGGGGCCCCGTACGGCGATGATCCGAACAATCCATATGGTGCTCCGTCTTCTCCACCAGGATTCTGGATTTCTTTAATGAGAGTGGTAAGCTAGACTGTTTGTTTATTTCCCTTTTCTATGTGCACTACACAGAAGATGGTGATACTGATTGTTTATAAGGGTGTCACTGTTCCCTTTCCGGATTCAATGCCCTTGTTATTTGCCTACCACTTTGCTGTTGAGGGTTAGATCTGGCTGCTGTTTGGCATTTTGGATTCTAATAAACAGTTCTAATTTGGTCGAGAGGTGCGCTGTGGAATTGGCTAATCTTAGACCATATTACCATGTGTTTATTGGTGACTTCATATCATATCTGAATGGTTGATGCTGATTTAGCTAGGATTTCAGACCCTGCCTGTTGTGAATCCCCCTCCCTTCACCTGTCTTTTAAAAGTTCAAAAGCCACATTTGCCTTGACATACTAGTGGGTCAATTGAAATTACAATTATATTTACATGTTTGGTAAACACAAGTAGTTATTTCTAAGCAAAATTAGTTATTTATTTTGACAATAGATGCTGGGAAATAAAGTAAGAAAATTTTACTTGTGATAAATCAATGATCCATAAGCCTTCAATAATCTCATAAAATTTAATCCGTATAGTACTTGAATTCTTGGATCTTTTGACAGATTCTTCAATGAACTGAACATGGAGGACAAAAAGGATTCATTTAGCTGCTGCAAATTTACATAATGCTTAGTTAGTTCAAGTTGATGTATTGTAATCTTAATTTAAATTATTAAAATGTTAAAACCTAGTTTCGTAGTATAGTATAAAATATTAAGATATTTAATTTAGGTCCCCTAGACATCTGGCACGGATTATTTAAGGGTACTTATTTTCCCATAATTGCTTATTAGTGTTGTTCATCTTGGTGTACATCTTTAAAAGAACTCCAGTAAATTTTACTTATCAGCTTAAGTTGAGCCAAACGACCTCTCAAGTGTCATTTATTTATACTTATTTTTGTTTTGCTGACATATGTAGATGCAAGGTGTAGTGAACTTCTTTGGACGGCTTGCAATATTGATAGACCAGAATACACAGGCATTCCATATGTTTATGTCTGCTCTTCTCCAGGTATTTGTTTGTTGTTGTATACTTTATTGGGTGACCAAAATCTGAAAATAACCAATAAATAGCGAAATTTTATTGTCCAAAACTGATGGGCCTTTTCGCATACATTTATCTGCGGTCTTTTCATTTTCAGTTGTTTGATCGATCCGGGTTATTATACGGGGAGCTTGCCAGATTTGTGCTGAGACTGCTGGGAATGAGAACAAAACCCAAGAAAGTTCATCCTCCTGGCGCTGAAGGGCTTACCAGAGCTCCCAATCACTCGGGATTTCAAAATTACGTTGAGGGACCCAAGGCTGCTCCAAGTGGTGCTTGGGATAGTGTCTGGGGAAATAATGCAAATTAACTTTGTGATCATTTTTCCTTCTATAGAAGCACACAAGAATTGGTTGCATAACTACATCGAAAGCTACAAATACAAATGGAAGAGGATGCTGCAAGTGTATAGAAGTATTTTATGTGTTGAA